>PVJH01032525.1:0-22569 GCA_004026705.1 Nesogale talazaci | reverse complement strand
TGTGATGCCTCAACCATCTGCTGGCAAAAGGGAGACATGCCCACCGTGCGAGGCACAGCTCTTGGGTCTCCTTTTGCAAAAACGCTCAGACTGCAAATCCCCCTGAAGGGAGATGTAGTCACTTTCAGGTCAGCTTAGAAAGTGTGGATTCCTAGACCCCCAAAGGTGGGTGATCTAGAATGGAAGGATGGGGAGATGGGCAACAGTGCCACGCTGCCTTTGCCTAGGATGGGCTTTGCCCTTCTGAATGGGGTGAAAAGACTGATCCTCTTGTGTCCATCCACCCACTTCATGTGTAGCATGTGCCCCAACTGACAATTAAGACAGGACATTTAACAAATGCTGTTTTCCTTCTGTACAATGTTATTTGTGCTATGCTTCCAACCTCCCTCATTCTCTCAGAATTCACTTGAGTTCAGCTCTCACTCTGACCTCTTCTTCAAAACTGCCTTCATCTAAGGTCGCCTTGACATTCACGTTGAGAAAGCCTGGGCCTCAAGCTTTTTGACTCTTGACAACACAGGCCCCAGTTGATCCTTCTTTGCCCCTTGGGACACTTTCTATACCCACCTTCCAGAAGGCCTCTCCCTTCTCATTTCCTTTCTGCCTCTGCAGTGATTGCCCAGCTTATCAGTGTCAGTGTGTGCAGTTTTGTTCCCAGGCATTCCACCATCCCTTGGAGTCTCCGTGGGCCATTGTCAACTTGAATGAAGCCTACTTCAGAGACCGCATTGCAAATGGGCTCTTTACCACTAAATGGTTCAAGTAGTTAACAAGCTTGGTTTCTAGTCAAAAGACTGATGGCACCTTGGAATGAAGGCCTGGCTTTGTAAAATCAGCCACTGAGAACTTTATGAAGTGCAGTTCTACTTGGACACACAAGGCACTGACTGTAAGTTGCAAGGAACTTGATGGCAACTGGAAAGTTGGTGTGCTAGGCAGAATCCTCTAGAGAAATTAAACCAAGACACTTATGATTTTATGTACACACACACACACACACACACACACACCGTGAGAAAGAATACAACAGCTAATTAGTTCACACAGAGGGCTTAGTCCAACTCACTGTCATGAGACAGCTAATATATTGAAGGTCTTTCCAATTCACACTGGCCACTGGTCCAACATCAAGGAAGGATACAGTGCAGTAGCTAGTGGGAGGTTATGGAGTCAGTGGAGCGGGCAGCAGACAAGGCAAAGTAGGGTGGCAACAGCAGGAAGACGAAATGTCAAAGCTTAGCAGAGGCTAGTAGTGCAACGGCAGAGGAAAGGAGGTTGACTCGGGCAGTGTGCTGGCCCAGTCACCAGGGAGAAAGAGAAAGATGTCAGCCTCAAAGAGTCATTTATCTCCTTGCCCTCCAATCAAACTGAGACCTGATTGACAGGCTAAACTCTACCCACGTATTCTCTTGGAAGCTATGCTGGTACACCTATGATGGTAAAATGATCACAGTTACCTATTTAGAGCGCAGATGTTACAGATGGTCCTCAGTCTACTTGTGATGGATGGTTCATTTTACCTTAACCTTCATATAAACTATCACCTAATATTGCCACAGTGTATTTCATTCATTATTGCTTATTGCTTTCTCGCTGCCACTACAATGGAAGCCCCAAGAAGGCAATGATGTTTAGGCCTTACTCGTGTATTTATGATCCATGATACTCATGAGACCCAAGGTGTCTCATAGAACAACTCCATTCAGAGTTAGTTATTCAGAAGCAGATTATAAACCATTCTTCCCAAGTGTTTCTGGGAAGCACATGACTCAAACAAGTTATGTTTGAACTGCCAACCTTTTGGTTAGTAGCCCAGTGCCTTCAAGGGACCCCTTGTTAAACATGGACAGAACATTGAAAGAATGAAGTGGCTTAAAATATTCAGTTTTTTTTGTTCTAACACATTGGCGTTCTGTGATGCTCACCCCTGCCCCCCTACATGACCGTTGAAGACAAAATAGGTGCATAAGCAGATCTGGTAAAGACAGAGGATAGTGCCTGGTTATTAAAAGATATAGTGTCTGGGGTCTTAAAGGCTTGAAGTTAAAAAAGTGGCCATCTAGCTGAGAAGCAACAAAGTCCACATGGACGAAGCATACCAGCCTGTGTGATCATGAGGTGTCATCAAGACCAGGCAATGGGCATCAGAAAACTCAACAGACAGTAAAAAAACCAAAAATGCATTGGTGAGAATGGATGGGGGGTTGGAGTGGAGACCCAAAGCCTATTTATGGACAATGGAATGTTCTCCCACAGAGGGGTCGCAGGCAGGGGTTGAGTCAATCAGGGTGCAGTTGATGGATCATGCAACATACCTCTGATGCCTTGAGTTTTCCTCACACACCCCTTCCCCACTATCATGACCTCAGTGTCGCTTCCCAATCTAGACTAGATGGGAGCATGTACATAGGTACAGGCAAGAGATAAACTCACAACACATGGAACCCAGGAGCAAGAATGGGAATAGAGATACCAAAAGGATCGGGAGAAGGGCCAGAGTGGTGGAGAGGGAAGGGGGACTGATGGCAATGAGTGGCTCATAACCACACACCCCTATCCAGGGGGAAGAACAACAGAAACCAGAGAGGAAGGGAGACATCAGTTGGTGTGAGATTTGAAAATAATTAACAATCTATCAAGGAAGTCACAAAGGGTGGGGAGTGAGGAGGGGGTGGGGAATAAAAGAGCTGGTCCCAAGGGCTCAGTGATTCTGACTCACAATTATGCTGTAGGGCAGGTAGACCTGCTCCTGTGGCTTTCTGAGACTGTTCATTTTCTACGGGAGTAGAAAGCTTCATCTTTCTCCTGTTAGGTGGTTTCAGATCGCTGGCCCCAGGGCCAGCAGACCCACTCCTAACCATTCTGCCACCAGGGATCTTTCTACAACCACAGGGTCAATTCTGATTCAGAGCAACCCTGCCACAAGGGCTGGAACCGCTCCTGTAGGGTCCTGAGACAGCGACTCTGTGCCGCAGTAGAGAGCCTCATTTCTTCCTTCAAGTAGATGATGGTTCCAAACTGCTGACCCAGCTGGGTAACCACTACGCGTGTCACCAGCTCTTTTCTTTAGTTACATAAAACATCTTTTTAATCTCATAAGGGGTTATTTTGGAATTAAACTTTCTTAGGAGGTGCTTTGGGCTGGGTTTTCGCCTCCAGCTTTTAGGTAAGCAACTGGTTAAGTTGTGCCATTCAGCTTGTGTTTAAGAAAAGTGGGTCTGACCGAACTAACTAGGTGCTAACAAACTTTCTGTGGAGACAACATGGCAAGGAATTGTGGGTGGCCTCTTGGAGCAGAGAGAGATTCCCAGCTGACTGCCTGAAGCAAAATGGAACTTCAGTCCTATGGTTCTAAGGAAATGGATTCTGTCAACAAGCATAGAGTTAGGAAGAGGACTCTGAGGCCCCAGTGAGAACCACAGCCCAATGACTCTTTGATTGGCGCAGATACTATGACCCTCAGAAACTGTGTTGGCATCAGTTGTATGTTGGTGAGCAATTATTTCACAGCCAAAGAAATGGATTCGTTCCCCAACCATCAGGCCCACACGCACCCTGTCTAACTACCGCAGATGCCTTCTGGCCCCACTCAGTCAAGAAGCTGTTTTCTTCATGTCCCCATCAGCAGTGGTACCACCAGCTTGTTTATCTCACAAGTCCACCCTCTGGGACAAGAATTCAAGCAAGTCCAGTGATAACAATCGCACATCAAACTTTTTCCTGTGTCGAGCAGGGGTGGGGCTGGGGGAGTCTGCCAACACCGCCAAAGGCTAAGCACGTGAGGGGAAAGGGAACAGGAAGAATGGGCTCTGACTTCAAATTAAACATTGAGTCAGTTCATTGCATGATAAAAAATGATGCTGGAGGACTTCAGGAAGTTTCACTGTCTTCCAGGCTCCTAGGTCCTTACCTGTGATGTCTTTCTCTGGAAGCTATAATGTCCTCTCTCTCTCTCTCTCTCTCTCTTTCTCTCGGCTGATGGTATATCCGCACAATCTAAATCCTTCAAATATTTGGAGAATCTTGCTTTAGGTAGAGCAGGTGTGCCTTAAAAAAAAAGAATTGGAATAATTATTTTTGGTAAAGCAAAATATAGATTAGTTTTAACAGTCTAGTTGGCTATTTCGGGGACTTTTTTTAATACCTGAAGTCTGTATTCATACAGGGCAGTGCCGCATGCTATGAATGATATGAATGATAAACATGCACAGTTGCTAACTAAAGGTTGGAGGCTCCAGTCTAGCCAAAGGTACTTTGGAAGAAAGGTGGAGGGAGGTGCCTTGAAAATCCTGCAGAGCACAGTTCTCCTCTAAAATACATGGGGTTGCCATGGCTTGGGATCAACTTGACCGCAATTTTATTTATTTTCTAAGTTTTCTTTCACTGCTACTGAGGTGACGCCAATTTGCAGCACCCTATAACACAGGTGAGAACTGCTGCTGTGGGTTTTCAAGACGGTAACTCTTTAGAGTGAAAAGGCTCACCTATCTCCTGAGGAATAACTGGAGGTTTTGAACGGGTGACCCTGTGGTTAGCAGCCCCACGGTAACCCACTCAGGCCCCAGGGTTCCTTTAAATCATGGTAGAGGGATCTTATTTTGGTGACACAGGGGTAACCCTTGCTAACTTGTTTCTTCTTGATTGTCTTTTTCCCGTGAGGCACACATTTGGGGATACATGCCACAGGTAGATTTTCACCATTTCAAGAACCAGAACAAACAAATGAACTCTTTGTCAACATACAATGCCCCCCACCCCCTTTTCTCCTCGTCCCCACTTTCCCACCTCCCCCACACCAGCTAGTTAATTCAGACTCATAGTGACCCTATAGGGGAAAAAAGAACTGTCTCGTCTTTCTTCTGAAGAGTAGTCAGGGGGTTCAAACTGTTGACTTTGCAGCTAGCAGTCTGATGAGAAACAGACTAGGCCACCAGGGCTTTTTCTCATGCCACAGAATCTCGACTTTTCCTGCGTCCTCATCGTTCCTTGCTTGTTCTCTGGAATAGTGTGCAGGGTTGAGCTTTGCAAGCATGGCTTATGGTCTTTGTTCTATCAGGGGGCTAATTAGTACCATAGGTCATTATAAGATAAGAAGCCACAAACACATTAGTAATGGCAAAGATCTAAGTAGCTAACATGGCATACTTACTTAGATGGGGTTATATTTTTGCAAAGCTATCTTTACATTTCAGTAATTAAGTGTGTCATATTAATTGTAGACCCTTTTCATAAAACCTTGCCAAAAAAAAAACCTCAAGAAATTTTCCTCTTGATATCAGATTAGAATTGATTGCATAATTACATTACCTGAATAATTAAATACAAATTTAGTAGCCTCAGAACTGTACAATATTGTGGTTTCATTTTCTAATAGAATTACCCTGCCTTTGGTGTAGAATTCTTGCTAAGCAATGGAGATCTAATTACTTAGTGACATGACATTCACTCCTCAGGGACCTTTTCTGGAGAAAAGGCTTAGATTAAAAATGATTCAGGGAGCGTCTTTCTTATTTCATTGTTGGGATCAAATCAGAGGCATTAGAGATGTGAGTGATCCATTAGGCTTTTCTTCTCTTCTATCTAGGGGACAGGAGAAGGGTGTTCATCAGACACTATTTTTCTGCATTAGGTTAGGTCCAGTTAAGATAACAAAGACTTGCTTCTGGGTTGCAAGACAAGTCCCTTTGCCAGCCAGTGAAAGATAGGTCATTACTGTCTCCTTGAGATCCTCTGAGGGCACACTCGTTTATCAAGGTGCAGGGTGTTAACATAGCTGTGTTCCTGACAGGAGGATAATTAGGTCCATGTCAACAATGTATTCAGATGAAGGCAGAACAAATCCAGAATTCTCACTGGGTCAGAGTTACCTTTCAAGTCTCAGAAAACAGTTCTAAGAAGGAGTTGAAAACATTCATCATTTTGTTTGAGGATTAGACATGGAAGACACTTTTGCTGGCCAGGCCCAAATCTTTCCTCAGTGATCTAAATCGATGCCACCTTCAAGTCTCTGGAAGTCTCTTGATCAGGGTCTTCAGTGCATACTTCTTGCGCATTAGCAGGCTGTGTCACCATGTGTTCATATCATGCAGCTGTGCCCTTCCACAGGTCAGTTAGGGAGCTCTATTTCCCTTGCTCGCATGGCTGAGTTCAACTGGTTGTGGGGTGAGCTTGGCTTGGTGTGACTGGGAGAATCGGCTCTCTGTCTCTAATCTAGAGCCTCCAGCATGCTCGCTGTGGTTATTTTGATAGTGGTGGAGGGCTCAAGGGAAAGCAAACCCAGTGCAGGGCACAAGCCCATTGGGAATCTCTGCCAGTATCATCTCTACCAGCCTTTGTCATACTCTTGTTAGTGGCTCTGGTTCAAGACACGCTGAAGAAAGCATTGCCTGGATTGTTTCCATCATGATAATTGTTGTACATTTGAGCCCATTGTTGTGGCCACTGTGGTATTGTTGTTAGGTTCCAACCCATAGCAACCCTTTGTACCACAGACTGAAGCACTACTGGACCTGCACCATCCTCACGGGTATGGAGATGTTTGCTGTCAATCCATCTCCTTGATGGTCTTTCTCTTTTGGTTGACTTTCTACTTTTCCCAGCATGATGCCCTGTTGCAGGGTCTGGTCTCTCCTGATACCTTTGCCAAAGAAGAGACAAAATCTTCTCATCCTCACTTCTAAGGAGTATTCTGGCTGTACTCCTTACAAGACAGATTTGTTTGTTCTTCTGGAGGTTCATGGTACTCCTGCTATTCTTCACCGATGATTCCAATGTACCGCTCCTTTCTGGTCTTTCTAAGTCATTGTCCCACTTTCACAGGCATGTGAGGCAACAGGAAACACTATGGCTGGGGTAGGCACACTTTAGTCCTCCAAGTGACATCCTTGTTTTTAAAGGAGGTCTTGTGTAGATTTTCCCAATGCAATATGTCATTTGGTTTCTTGACTACTGCTTCCACGAACATTGATTGTGGAGCCACGCAAAATAGAATCTTTGACAAATCCACCTTTTCCCTGTTTATCATGATGTTGTCTATTGGTCCATATGTGAGGATTCCGGTTATCTTTATGTTGAGTTCTAACACATGCTAGAGACTGCAGTTCTTGATCTTCATCACCAAGTGTCTCTAGTTCTCCTTGCTTTCAGCAAGGTTGTGTCATATGTGTATTGTATAGGCTATTATTGATAAACCTTCCTCTAGTCTGGATGCTAGGTGCTTTTTAATATAGTTTTGCTTCTAAGATTATTTGTTCAGCACACAGAATGCATAAGTATGGTGAAAGGATACACACCATTGTCCAGTGCTTTCTAACCTGTATGGGGTTTAATATCAGGCAATATTCTGCTATTATCTATGATGTTTTAAATGGCTAATTTTTGGAAGTAGACTCCTTCTAAAAATTAAGCAGTACTTCTGCTTAATTTGTTTTAGTTTGGAAACTACCCAAACATACCCATTGTAGATGACCTACTAGTATTTGAAATACTGATATCATAGCTTCCAGCATCCTGGAAGCAAGCAAGCCACACAGTTCAACAAACCAATGGGTGGTGGCTACTAACATTACACAGGCAGCACAAGCTTCATGGCAAGGGTGATACAGGCTATCCTGCCTATAGTAGGAGGTGAAGACCCATGACAAAGGCCATAGCTAAGGGGACAGCGTGGCTCTTTCCCATTCAGTCCAGTCGGTAACTTTGCGATGTACCTTTTGTTTCATCTGTACAAGATTCCCTCTTAGTGTTAAAATGTCTGTTAGACAACTTGGAACCCTGGAGGTGATATAGAAATGAGCCATTCAATGAACATATGAGAAAAATGCTCCCGCTCATTAGCCATCAGAGAAATGCAGATCAAAACAACCATGAGATATCATCTAACACCCTTGAGGCTAGCCCAGATCAGAAAATCGGATTGCAACAAATGTTGGAGGGGATGTGGCAAAATAGAAACACTTCTACATTGTTGGTGGTCATGTAAACATGTACAGCCACTATGGAAAACAGTCTGGCGATACTTAAGGAAAATGGAAGTTGAACTACCCTATGATCCAGCTATCCCACTATTGGGTATATACCCAGAAGAGGCAAGAAATAAACCACAGCCAGTGATATGCACACCAATGTTTATTGCAGCACAATTCACAATTGCAAAGAGTTGGAAGCCACCTAAATTTCCATCCGTAGATGAATGGATCAACAAACTCTGGCACATACACACAATGGAATACTATGCCTCACTCAAAAGCTCAGATGAGCACATGAAACACATCTCTTCATGGGAAGAACTGGAGGATATTATGCTAAGCGAAGTCAGTCAATCACAAAAGGATAAGTACGGCATGGGCCCCCTGAGGTAAGTAGAAACAGTATGGTGAGTATAAAAGAGAAGACCTATATGCCATATTAGCTGGCCCAAGAGATAGGGTAAGGGGAGAAGGGAGGACCAAACCCAGGGAGATACATGTTGGATGCAACACAGTAATGGGGGAAGGGTGAGGGGGGGTGAGGAGAGTAAAAAGGGAGTTCAAAAGTGATAGGATAACTGAGGGAATGGGGCACTAATCCACCCAGGGAGGGAGTATGGGTCTTGTCTCCACAGAAACCGGAGTGGGTGAGCAGTTCCTACCACAAAACACCCAACCATGAAGACAATGTGGACGCATGGAAGGATGCGAGAAAAGAGAGCTATAGAACCGGACACAACCCGAGTCAAATGGACTCCATCTCTAGTAGTGGGTGTGGCAGAGAACAGGGTGGGGGAGAGACCAGCATCCCACACCCACAGGGACAAAGAAAAGAAGGGAGGAAGAAGAAGAGAGCTGGTCCAAGCTCCACGCCGACACATGATGCTCAGAGAAATACATCCCTCTGGAGACCCATTGCGCCACAGAAAGGACTGGGCAAATGATTCCTGGGGGCACGAGAGAGGAGAGGAGAAGGGGGGGAGGACAAACACATGGATGGGTTGGGCGAGCAATAAGTGGTGGATGGAAAGGAGGGTATGGGAGGTCTGGTCGGGATTAAGCAAGGAAAATGAATATGAGAAAACAATGAAATGCCAATGAAGGTGGAACATGATGGTGGGACAGGAGGGAGATGGAAGGAAATAGAGGAAAGAGCTAGAAGGCAAAGGGCACTTACAGAGGTCTAAATATAGGTATGTCCGTACATAGATACAACTATCTATTATAAGTTGGGAATAAAATTAAGAACATATCTATAGGCCAAATATTAGAGTAGCAGGTGGACCTTGGGCCCTCACCCTGGTGCTCCCTCAATGCAAGAACGCTTTGTTCTATGAATCTGCCATTCCTCGAGGCTCAATGGCCCAACACAATCACTGAAGTAAAATGGGTGCACAAACAAATGTGGTGAAGAAAGCTGAAGGTACACAGCCATCAAAGGATATATCAAGTGTCTTGAAAGCCTGAAGGTAAACATTAGACCATTTACCTGAGAAGAGACCACAGCCACACAGAAGAAGCACAACAGCCAGCATGGTTAGATGGTGGTGAAAGTGGTAAAAGGTCTAGGCAATAGATATCAAATGGGGCGGAAAAAAACAAAACAGACATATATCACTGTGTGCACACATCCCCAGTGTACCAACTGAGGACATGTAAGAGCATGAGCAAGGGTGGTGAAGAAAGCAGAAGGACCCAGCTATCAAAAGATAGAGCATCCGGGGTTTAAAGGCTTGAGCACAAACAAGCAGCCATCTAGCTCAGAAGCAACAAAACCCACCATAAAAGAAGATCACTTACCTGTGCAATCATGAGGTGCTGAAACAATCAGGTATCAAAGAACAAAAATCAAAATCAATTGACTCCCGATATCGCAGATGGCAAATGGATACAAAGGCAAACAAAGTAGAAGAAACGATGGTACCCAGCTAACAAATGATTGAATGCCTGGAATCTCAAAGACTTGAAGATAATCGAGTTACCATTCAGCGCAGAAACAGCAAAGTCTACATGCAGGAAGCACACCAGCATGCGTGATCAAGAGGGGGCGAAGGGAGCAGATATCGAGCACCAAAGAACAAGAATCACATCATTACATAGGAGGAGGAGAGCAGGGTGGGGACCTAAGGCCCACTGGTGGGTAATTGGTCACCCCTTTACAGGGGAGTCAAGGGGAGGAGACAGACCAGTCAGGGGGGCAGCCAGGCAGTGATGATTCATACAAGTTTCCTCTAGTTCCTGAAGCCTTCCTCCCCATCTCCCAACCATCATGGTCCCAACTCTACCTTGCAAATCCAGATGGACTGGAGAAGTCACACTGGCATAGAGGGGAACTGGAGATATGGGGAAACCAGGATGGATGTGCCCCTTCGGGCCAATGGTTAGATTGGAGAGACTGGAAGGGTGGACAGAAAGGGGGGGGGGAACCAACAGCAAGGATATATACACAAGCTCTTATTTGAAGGACGGGCATCAAAGGAGTGGGTTGGAGGAGAGGTTGGGCAGTGGCAGTGTACAATAAAACACAACAATAACAATGTATAAGGTATTGAGGGTTGGAGGGGAGGAGAGACCAGGGGAAGAGGGGAAGGAATGGAAAAGCGGATTCTAGGGGCTTAAGGGAAAAGGTGGATGATTGGAGAACAATAATAGAAGTGGACATGTGAGGGTGCTTGATGAGTATGCTTATTTATATATTGTGAAAAACGATGTATGAGCCCCCAATAAAATGATTGGGAAAAAAAGAGAAAAAAAAGAAAAGAGCCATTAAGTGGGGCTCTGTGGAGTGGTGTCAGGATCCCAAGCCCTTAGTCATTACTGCAGGTGCTAATTAGAAAGACCACTCTTGGATGCACCTGGTAGCTTTCTTTGTCAGAAGTGTTTTTCCTTAGATATAGCTATTAGTTAAAGAGCCTCTGTGGGCTGAGCTGGGGAGAGGACGTGAGCTAAAAAATGAGATATGGGTTATTCTGGAGATGAGGTGAGCGGTGAGTGGGGAGGGGTGTGTGTGAATAATATAGGAAGAAGGGATGTTGGGGTGCATCAATTGTTGGGGCTTCTTTCCATGGGCTGAGCTTCTAGGCAGCCTGGGGTCAGACACACTGTTGAAGGTTTGACACGTGTTTTCATTTCCTAATAACCCCAATGAGCTCTCCTTGCATCTCTGAGTACCCCAAACATTGAGTTATCATAATTGTCTCAGAAAAAATGAAACATATGGATTATGATAAGAGATATAAAAGACCCAATAAAAGTATTTTTTTAAAAGAATAACAAAAAGAGAGGGGTATGGGTAAAAGAGCAATGGAGAAGAGAGACTGTAGCGTCTACCCATGTAAAATGTCCTTTAAGATGTAGATACTGGCACAATGTATGCATGTATATATGAGCAGCACAAGCTTCTTGTGATGAGAGCTGTCTGATCTCCCAATAAAATGATTTGTTTAATAAAATGATTTTTTAGAAAGGGACATAACTTATTTTAGAGATTCAGTTATATAATAATAGCAAAAGAAGAAACTTTTTATTTTTTTAAATTGATAAATATGACTTCTTTGTTGTTTTAATATTTTTCCTATGTGTCAAATATAGGAGATCAAATGTAATTTTAAGTGATAATATATTAAAATGATCATTAACAACCAAAAAAATACCTTCCTACCTCTTCTGTATGTGTGGAAGGAGTCTTGGTGGCATAGTGATTATGTGTTGGGCTAACTGCAAGATCAGCAGTTCAAAACCTTTATCCACTCCATAGACCCAAGATGGAGTTTTCTGCCCAGAAACAAGTTGTGGTCACACGGGGGGCAGTTCACCCTGTCCTATGGGGTCACTATGAGTCTCCATCAATTCCATGGCAGTGTATTTGGTTTGGGTTTTCTGTATGCTTTTAGGCTTGACTTGCAAAGTTTTATTATTCTATATCTTATCCTAGCAAATTTGAACAGCTGCTCTTAAAATTGCTTAACTTTTTTTGGTTTGTTCGAAATGAACTTGCTTGTCACTCAAGACTCAAAAGTAACTTGCTTAATTAATCCATCACAAATCTAGTGACTGAATCATTCACTTTAGTATTGGAATTACAAGGGTGATCAGTTACTTTCACAGGAAAGAAGTGCTTTTAAATAGGACACATAGTTAAAACACCCAAAAGGCACCAGTTCCTTTTCAGGGAAACATACTGAGACTACAAGTTGAGTCTCTTGACATCTCTACATTAACTTCTAAACTTTCTGAAGTTGAGAGGCTTTTATCATAACAAGAATTCAGGTTACCTAATGATCTGAAGTGCTAGATAGGATATTGGTTGGATTCTTGCTTCTCATTTATAGTCACTACATTTCAATCTGAGGTGCCCTGGTGATGTAATGTGTTCTTCCTTTGAACTGCTAGCCACAAGATCCACCCCTTGTACCCATCGGCTTTTTGCTCCGTGGGGGAAAGATGAAGCTATCTACTCCCAGAAAAATTTTAAAAGTCTAACAAAGCAAAAAGGGAAATTCTACTCGTTCTTTACAGTCACTGCAAATTGGAGTTCACTCCAGGGCAGTGGGATATATTTAAATACTTTCCAAGTGAGTAGTCCCCGATAGTCCATCTCTCTGGGCTTGGATTATGCTTAACCCAACTCTTCTGTAACCACAGAGTCCATCTAGACTGATCACTAGAATCCATTTTTAGATCTTGACTTTCTACTGTAGATATGTTTCTTTCTCTCTAAATCTAATAACAAAATCTGCAATCATTTCAGATCTTTTAGCTTTTAATCTCTTAAGAGACCTCTTTACATTGTTGAAGAGCAAGATTGTTACTTGGAGGATTAAGGTACATCTGACGCAAGTCATAGTTTTTCCACTTGCCTCATCACACCTGAAAGTTGGACATTGAGTAGGGAAGGCAGACGGAAGAAGAATTGATGCACTTGAATGATGGTGCTGGTGAAGACCATTGAAAGTACCATGGACTGCCAACAGAACAAACAGATCCATCTTGGAATAAGTTCAGCCAGAAGACCTCTACAAGGGAGAGATGGAGAAACGTTGTTTCATGTACTTTGGACATGCTATCAGGGGAGACCAATGCCCGGAGGATATCATGCTTGACCAAGTGGAGAGGCTGTGAAAAAGAGGAAGACCTTCGTCAAGATGGATGGACACTGTGACTACATCCATGGGCTCAAACATCAGAACAATTGTGAGGATGACCCAGGACCAGACCGGTTTCATTCGATTGTACAGAGGGTTGCTATAGATTACAGCTGACTTGACAGTGCCCAACAACAACACAACAACACAACACAACACAACAACAACAACAATAACAACAACCGCAGGATCACACAACTTTCATGGACATCATATAATACCCGTGTCAGCTGTGGGGATTTCTGGACTATATGGGTCACAGTCTCAAAATCATCCTCAGGACATCAATGTTCTCAGAGTGTTAGAGTCTGTATCTTGTCAGGTTTTTTTGTGCAGCACATTTCAAGCTATCTTCCATACAATTGCGATTGATCATTGCACAGGAGAACACAATGTGCTCTGAAGTTTTATGAAGAGCCAAATATGACTGAAAAGTAATGTTTCCAAAGCCTATCTTTGTATCTTGTGTGACTGAGATAAATGCCTCCTAAACAAACTTTGAAGGCTTTCAGATATGAAAAGTTACACGTGTTTACATTGTATCTCCTTGAGCTTCTGAAGGAGGAGGACCAGGTCTTCCCATTTACTAGCTGATGAGACAACTTGATAAGGAGACCAGTGAACGGATTGGAGTCTGCCTCATTTGTCACATAATAATGGAAGACTTTGCTCAAAAGGAGCCATAATGGTGCTGTTGAGTAAGCATTGGACTGCTGACTGCAAGGTCAGACGTTCAGACTCCCTTGCTGCTCCTTGAGAGAAAAATGAAGTTATCTGTTCCCATCAAGATTCACAGTCTCAGAAACACTCACCCAGGTCACTGTGAGTCCGAGATGACTGGGTCACAGTGGAGTTGTGTTGCTGCTATCTTTGTTCTTTGGTATACCTGCGTGGTGTAGAAGACTCCATTGCAAACAAAAGGTTGGCAGTTTGAGTCTACTCAGAGACACTTGTGAAGGTAAGCCTGGAGGTTTACTTCCAAGTCCAGCCTCTGAAGTCCAAGGAGCCTGTCTGCTCCGACACGCAGCAGAATGGTCATACGGAGCTAGGTCAGCTTCATGGTGATTGATCATTCTTGCTTTTTTCTTTTAAATCTTAGTTTCTTAAACTGACTCGGTTCAAACACAGGACAATGAAGTGATGAGACTAAGACAATGGAAAATATATTTAGAAACATCGAATCCAGATGTCAATATTTTTCTTGGGCCTTTGGAATCTTTATAAAAAGTGGTTGGTTTGAAGTTTCTATACAGATGAACATCTTTTTCAAATGTAAAATAGGCCTATCTTGGTGATATTGCAAGTTTGCCTACAGACCACCTCAATAGGGCAAATATTGCAATAAAGCAAGTCACACAGTTTTTTTCTTAGTACATATAAAAGGTATGTTTAGAGAAACCACCCTAGAAGCCCCAATGGCTCCTATGAGGGATCGTGTACCTCTCGGCTAGAGAGGGTTGGGGAGCAAGCTTCTCTGGGGGGAACAGGAAGGCGGGCTCCAGAAGAGCTGTCACTAGAACTGTGGCCCCCAAGATGCACAGGTTGCAGTTACAACCAGCTTTTGCCATCACTTTTGAACTCTATCTTGAAAAATATTAGCCAAGGGTAAAAGAAGAGAACATTTTTTCTCATGGTAAATAAACAAGGTTACAGCCGGCTTTCACATGCAAAGACTTCGTGGAGATGCTGGAAACAGAAGTCAGAAAGAAACAGAAGTCATAAAGCCTCTGAACAAGAATGAACTAGCTAATGAACAAGAATTCAGACCTTGTAACTCTTGCCAGTCAGTGTCCGTAGAAGATACCTGTCAGTAAGCCAGAAGGAGGCCTTGCTCCTTCATTGAGTAGAAAGATCACAAGCTGGTAGATGGGCAGTCTGTAGCTCTTCTCCTTCTGGTTGGAGTTCATGGCACCAAGAATGAGATGGCTATGTGGAAATTCATCCATGACTTTATGGACGTTTTGGGCGAATACTTCAGCTGAGTGAGTGAATTAGGTCTAATTTTAAATTTGGATAAAGTACATTTCACTTTGAATGAAATAGTGTTGAATGGCTGTGTTGTGGAAATGAATCAGAACAAGAATTCTTGCCCCACTCCTTGTTCTTGGTGAGATGTCAGAAAGCTAAAGAACGGAAGAGCCCCACAGGCCACATTTCCCATTGATAGGAAATGTGAGGGCCATGGAATGCCTGCCACCATCTGTGTCCTCAAGGATCTGGAACACCACACACTGTAAACAGAGGGCCTTCCCCAAGACATTATCCGTAGATGTTCACCACAGGCCCTCCCTGGGAAACAAAATGAGATTCTACAAAGAAAGTTTTATCTCAAGTGAGAAGTTTAAATTCTTATTTTTAAAAATCACCATTTTCCCCTTACATCTGATTCTGTTGAGTATCAAAGGAACCCTTCAGGGACTCTGCATACTTTTGCAAATTAAATAAAGAAATTGGAAAGGAAAGATAAATAAAAAGTAGGTTTACAGTATACTGTACTCTGTTAGAAGGTCAACAGCATTGGAAAGAGTTTGAAACATCATGAGAATGACCAGAACGTGACACAGAGAGGGAAAGCGAGCACAAACTGTTGGAGAAACGGCACTGCTCAAAGCAGGGTGGCCAGACACCTGCAACTGGTGAAACAGGCAACATATATGAAGTATAATCTGGTGAAATGCAATGGAATGAGGTATGTCTGTATAATCACCCCGGAACCTCTGGGTGACAATTTATCAGAGAGCCCTGCCAGACATCTCAGCCCAAGTCTGCCGTCATGTCTATAGTGTCACTATCCTTAACCCAAGCTGGAGCCCTGGGTGGCTAACTGCACGGTCCAAAGACCCTCACTCCCAGGCTGCTCCAGGGGAGAAAGATGAGGCGTTCTACTCCTGTAAGAGTTACATTCCTGGGTTGAGCCCCGGTGACGTAGTGGTTGAGTGCGGGACTGCAGCACATGGGCTTGGCGGTTCAAATCCAGCAGCGGGCTCTCCAGGAGCAAGGCTGGGCCTCCCACTCCCACCAGAGGGCAGTGATGCCTCCCCTCAAAAAAGAGTTACATTCCTGGAAACTCACAGGGGCAATGCCGCCCTGTCCTATGGGGTCGTGATACGTCAGAATCGACTGAGGACCGCTCATATTGTGTGTGTTTGAGAGCCAGTAGCACTTTCTCATTGGGGCTAATAAGTAAACTCCATTTAATAATTGAGTAGAAGATTCAATCAATAAATCATATCTGAGGTTTCTATAATTGCATCAGGAAAGTGAGAGGGAGGAATTAATTCATTATTACAGTTGGAAAGATCTCCATAATAGCAATTGTTCGAATATTTAATGTGAGATAACTTTTGAAAGGGTCATGGTACTTAACATCATGGTACTTAATTTGAAAGATGTCTTCTAGGAGTTCAGAAAGAGACAAGAGGGGGAAATGGGGTCATTGAATAGCAGCAGCTGTGTCGGCCTGCCCAAACAAAGCCACCTGGGCAGACGCTGTCAGCACCGCATGGCAAATGATGACTCCTTTTCAATCCACATTATCAGCTGCATGACTTTAATGTTGGTAATTTGAATTTTATATGTCTTGTCATTTGCTTGTAATTAGTACATCCAATTTTGGTTTTAAAATTGAATAAGAACTGCGTCATGAGGAGTTCAGGATTAGTTTTCTGTTTATGCATGTTCCAGTAAAATTATTATAAACATAATTGAAGTCAACATCTGGAACTCAGTGAGGGTTTATTTCAAGTGTTCCTTTCCAAGGGGCTTGTAGAAATGATGGCCCAACATTTAACTACCAGCACTAGTTCATTTCCATCCCAGAAAATGAAATATTTTAGAAGTAATCCGAGATGAGTTGAACTATAACCATCACTACACCTATACACGCATAGATGAGGAGGCATCAAAACATTTGTGGAAAAGTGCGGATGAAAGATATTGGCATTTCCCCATAAACCTTTGGAAGCCCTTCCTGGATGTGGAACTAGACACATTAGAGGAGTTGTCTCCTGCTTTTTGAAAGTTCTTGCTAGGTAAAGAACTGATATCAGTACCTTTCAGCTTATGGAAAGAAATCCAAGGAAAATTTTGACTTTAAAAAGAAAGGATACACGTGACTCCAGCACTCACATGTCTATTTGGGGGTGACTTATTGAAGAAACTGGTGGGGCAGTCATTGAACTGGGCTGCCTACCCTAAGGTCCTCCGTTTGAAACCACCAACTTCTCTACAGCGGGGAGGGGGCGGGAGAGACAGGCTTCCTACTTCCTATGAACAGAGTGACCCTTGAGAGTTCACGGGGCCAGGGTGGGGGGTGGGGGAGAGTTATACACACACACACCCCTTGTAGGGTCCATATGAGTTGGCATCGACTGATGGCAGTGAATTTGGTACTTCCAATATTCTTCTCCCACACCACCATTCAAATGCATCTTTCTCCAGCCAATCAGACGGTGGTTTCCAATGCCTAGCCATGGGTAGCCCAACATATCACCCACTACACCACCTAGTAAGCCTCCTCTTCTATGTGCTTATCTGTCTTGATGACTGTAATAATGGAAATGTCTTTTATCTTTGTTATCCAGACCCACAGACCACTAAGAACTCGCACTAGAGAAGTTGTGTTTACCTAAGGACTGTACATAAAGCAGTCAGTGTGGGTGGTGTAGATGGTTTCCCACTGGGCAACGAATTGAAACGAAGTTGGTGATTAGACCCTCCCTGAGACTCGTTGACCAAAGGTCTGACCATGTGCTTCCCAAAGGTCAGGGGCTTGAAACACACCTGGTGCTTGGGTCTCCTGTGTCACCCACAGGGTGGGTTGTCACGAGGTGGAAACTCACAGGCATCCCTGGAGTGAAGGTGCTGTCATCCTGCCGCCTAGTTCTGCCAGCAAGGTGCCACGTGGTGAACCTTAACAGAGGCCTAGGATTGAGGCACACTAGTTTCTCTTCTGGAGAACTTCTAACTCCTCCGGATAGACTGCCTTGGGTTTGGATTGCTTACTGGGGCCCTGGTGGGAGTGTCAGGTTAAATGCAAGGCCAGGGATGGAGAGTTCCCTCAGCTTCTCGGATGACATCCATTGCCATTGAATTGGTTCTGATACATGGCGACCTCGTGTCTGTGCCCACCTGGGTCCAAGGGAATCATGTTCCCTAGTGTTTGCAAGGGCTGATTTGTGAGAAATAAATCTCTAAGCTTTCCTTCTGAGATGCTGCTGGGTGGGGCTGGGAACTGGGTCTGCATGGAGGGAGGGATAGGAAGGGCACTCCCTCTTTCCCTAGTTACTGTCACTGCTACCTGTCTGAGTGCTGGGATCTCCGGAGGGACTGGGATCCGAGTGCCATTCCATCAGGAAGAGGCCTGGTTTTTAAAACGAATCAAGAAAAATCATTCTCCACCTGATCTTCTTAAGCTAAACTTCGTAGTCAGGGGAGGGCTTTGGGAGCCGAGGGTTAAAAAAGAAGAAGGAAAAAGGGGCTCTTCCTTCAGAGAAGAGTAAATTGAAAGTCACAGAGGGGTGTGCCTGGAGGCGGTTTGTAAATCCACTTCCTTTGTCATAACAAGAACAAATCCCACCTTTGAAGTTTTCCCTTCGTGTTACAAGGGAAACGTCTTTTGTTTAATCCATTTTAGCCCTTAATGCCTGACCTGGATCAATCCTGTTGGTTAGATTACACAGCAGTCATGCTGATTGTAAACTGGCCTGGGGGAGGTTTCCGCCTCGTGGGTGTGAGAATCCAAAAAAAAAAAATAATAATCAACATCTCTACACAGATCACCTTTACTTGGAAAAATAGCAAACTGTCTGGTTATTGAATAGGGCAAAGATAGGACTACAGCCCCTTTATAAAGTGCAGTCCTGTTTTTCCAATCTCGTTGAAAGAGTTTTCAACTCCATTCCTTAAGAAGAATTCCCAAAGCTGGGAGCAAGTGCTGGGGAAGACCTTTGGGGGGGGGGGGCTGCTCAAAGGGCTTATTTGCTAATGAGGTATCCACCCAGGCCAGTGGTGGTTTACAGAACCTTAACAAGACCCCTTGTTGCTCAAAAAGATTCAGGTACCCAAATGCCAAGAAGCCTTCCAAGGAAAGTGGAGCGGCTGAGAGAGGAGGCAGGGAGATGGGGCAGGTGGCAGTTACCCCTGACTTTCTCTTTCCCTCTTCCCCAAGAAGCAGCTTAGGGCCCCAGGAGCCCTCCTCACCAGCCTGCTGTTTCTCTACTGAAGCCAACCACATGGGTGGAACCAGACAATGGAATGAAGACTGCACATTTGATATTTGAGTAAAAGTGTACTGTCAGCCAACCTGAAGGACAGATTGGCTCCTGTTGCAGTTGCCGGGTACCGTTAGGTCCACCCAGAATGGTTCCCTGTGACAGAGGAGAACCGCTTCATCATATCTTCTCAGCTGTCACCTGTACAGCACTAGCTTCTTCCCACAAGAAGTCACTGTCCAGAACTGTGGCCCACAAGGTTGATGGTTCAAATCCAGCAGAAACTCTGCAGGAGCAAGGCTAGGCTTCCTACTTCCACCAGGGCAGTGATGCGAAGAGAAAAAAAAAGTCACTATCCGATGCTGCTAGATGCCGCTGAGTGGGTGTCCACACATAATGATCCTATGTAGGACCCAACAAACCATTGCCTGGCCTGGGGTCATCCTGACAATCATTCTTATGTTGAGCTCACTGTGATTGCCACTGTGTCAACTCATCTCACCAAGGGTCTTCTCATTTCTCACTGCTCCTAAATGCTACCCAACCTGGTGGCCTTCTCTGTGGACTCGTCTCTGCTGACATCCTCACCTCCTTAGGAGCATTCTAGGTGTCCTTTGTCTCCGAGGGATTTGCTTGTCAGATAGCCGCTGACAATCTCCTCCCTCTTAGATAAGCATTTGCTCTCCCAATTTCCCTTAGAGCTGGGGTCAGCCATATGACCTAGTTGCATTTCATGATATGTTATTCCAGACCACGTGTCTGCTCTCTGGCTAGAAGGCACAGAAACTCCAAGTGCTGCCTCTCCCTTCTTCTGGCCTTGAGTTGAGGCATGATACAATGGGATTGAACACCACCAAACAACCAGCAAGGCGTGGATGTACCAATGTGCTAAGAAGGAGGGACAGTAAAGAGAGAGACAGACTGAGACCTTGATGCACCACAGAACAGCTGTTGTAACTTCACAATCCACGCATGTAAAACTTCTGGTTATGTGATCAAATAATCCTGTTTTTAAAGCTTTTAGTATTGAGTTTGCTGTATGTGTTAATCCAAAGCATTTTTATCTGATAGAGAGCACTTCCCAGCTACAAACTGAGGAGTAACTTGTTCCTGCCACCCTCCCTTTAAAATCCCTCCATCAGAAGCTTATCTTTCTTTGGTACATGAACTTCAGTCTGGGCTGACTGCTACCGAGAAAGCCTAGGCTCTGTGCGCCTACTCTGTGTCCATTGACGCCCAGCTCCATTTGCTCTGCAGTTACAAAGAGGATCAGGCCACTGGACGCTGGCATGTTCACAATACTCTGCCACCCGTGACAGCTGTCATCCTGTATCACGTCCCCAGAACCTCAGCAGATAGTAAACGACTGTGGTGGAGATGGTTTCCAATTCCGGGTCACATACATGTCCAGTTGCAATTATCAGGAAGATTACAGTTTCTGCTGCTGGCAGAGGACCTGGTTATCTCTGTCCTTGGCACCAGTTGCTTCTGCTTCGGCTGGGCCCAAAGCTTATGAGCCCCTGGAAGTTGGCAGAGGTGTGGGCACCAGAGCCGCTGACTGTGACGTGAAGAACGGATATTCTTGCCTCCTAACAGGGCCTCCGCTGCGGCTTCTCATTGGCCAACCCGATGCCGGCTCATGTATGACGATGGACAGCGGGCTGTATGTAGCCATCTGTGTCAAAGCCACTCCAGTCCGAAAAACAAATTTTGATACTCGATGTGAATGGAGTTTAGTTACTTTTTTTCAGACTTAGGGTAAGAGAAACTGAAACACAGAGCAGCCCCAAATGACCTTAGTAAAGGCCACATTTCCACCCCTCCCCCAACCCAACTCACTGCCAAAGAGTCCATTCTGACTCATGGTGACTCTGTAGGACAGGGTAGAACTGCCCCTGTGGGTTCCCAAGATGGCAACTATGGGACTAGCATAGCTCATTTGTCTTAGACGGAGCAGCTGGTAGTCTCAAACCACCAACCTTGTGGTTAGCAGCCCACGTGCCCTCCCGACAACACCAGGAGTCCAGCGGACTGTTCTTATCCAGCAGAAGCTCTGTGATCTTGGCGTCCGTGAGTTCTTCTTGAGGAACCAGTCAAACCCACTGCAGCCTTGGGTGTACTCCCGGCCACCCTGACACAGAGTCACACCGTGTGACCCCACTTCGGGTGACTCCACATCATGTGACCCTACACCGTGGGACCCCACACCCTGTGACCGGGTCGAAGGGCTGCCACTGGCTTTTCTGGGCTCTGATCTTGAAAGAGCAGGTCTCTAGATATTTGCTCCTGGGGAGCGGCTGGTGGATTTGAAACCTCCCCACCCTTCATCTTTTACATCTTTCAGTTAAAAGCAGCGCACTTAGCCATGGTGTCACAAGGGAAAACAAACTCGGGAATCGAAAAACCTTGAGAAAACAGGGGAGAGACTCAAGGCATCACTGTCACCTACTGGTATCTGCTTCCTTACTCTCACAAGATGTAAACATCAAGGGGGAACATCTCTCACAACATCTCTTCCCAGGGAAGAGGTGTCTCTGGGACCCACGAGGAGTCTCTCCGTGTGGGACCTGAGCTGGGGATGAAGCTCCTGCAGAAGCAGAGAGAGAGGCTAAAATGAGCAAGAAGGGAGATAAGCCGAAGTCCGAGCTGAGTGTCTTCGGCTTGGTGGTGCATTACTGGATGGCCCCTTTCGGTAAATGGTCTCTTTTCCTGATTGGTCAACCTATAAACCACTCCCTCGCTGCCGCCACATGGATGCCGACTCGCGTGACCCTACCGGGCAGGGTAGAACTGCCCCTGTGAGTTTCTGAGACCACAGCCCTTTCCCGGATTGAAACCAGGGATCGCACCCGAATGGGGAACCGCTGCGCGGTCGGAGCCCTTCCAAGGAAACAAGGGAGCTATGAAAAGAGAAACAAAAAGACGAAAGCAAACGAGAGAGTTCCAGTGTTGGAGACCCACCTGTCCTCTATGGAGGACCCTCGGCGTCTCACGAACGCAAGGTCCGTGAGAGAACCCGCCTTCATCTGCACCAGCTCGTTTTCCAGCATGGCCCCCACGGCCACACGTGTATTGAAGCGACCCTCTTCGTGGCCATCACTGTTGGCCTGTAGGTGGACCTTTCAGACTCTTCTTTGATTCCAGTCTCCCATGCTCATGACCTCATGCTTTTTTGTCCCCGGTGATTGTGTTCATCCATATCCCTCTTCCTCTTCCTATCAACATCCCTCTTCCTCTTCCTCT
>PVJH01032524.1:0-22569 GCA_004026705.1 Nesogale talazaci | reverse complement strand
CCTTGTATAGGTCTTTTGTTTTTTTGGTCAGGTATATCCCTAGGTACTTCAATTTATTCTTGGCTATTGTGAATGGAACTGCTTTCTTGATCTCCTCTTCTGTGGTCTTGTCAGATGTGTAGAGCAGACCAATTGACTTCTGTTTGTTGATCTTATATCCTGCCACCCTTCCATATTCCTCTATCGCTGTTAGTACTCCGGATGTGGAGCTTTTGGGATTTGCGACGTAGAGGATCATGTCAACAGCGAATAATGATAAATTGACCTCCTCCTCTCCAATTTGGATACCTTGGATATCTTTTTGTTGTCTTATGTTATTTGCTAAGACCTCCAGTACTATATTGAATAGTAGTGGGGATAAGGGGCATCCTTGTCTAGTCCCCTTCTTCAGTGGGATTGATTTAGTCTTTATTCCGTTGACTATTATGTTAGCTGTTGGCTTCTCATAGATAGCTTGTATTAACTTGAGGAACTGTCCTTCTATTCCTATCTGTCTGAGTGTCTTGATTAGGAAAGGGTGCTGGATATTGTCAAATGCTTTCTCTGCATCTATAGATATTATCATATGGTTCTTATACTTCATCTTATCAATATGATGTGTAATATGGATGGATTTATGGATGTTAAACCATCCCTGCATCTCTGGGATGAATCCTACCTGATCCTGATGGATTATGCTTTTTATATATTTTTGTACTCTATTGGCCAATATCTTGTTGAAGATTTTTGCATCTATGTTCATTAGTGATATTGGTCTATAATTCTCTACTCCTGTGGGATCCTTTCCCTGTTTGGGTTTCAAAGTTATGCTGGCTTCATAAAATGAGTTGGGGAGTTTTCCATCTTTCTCTATACTCTGGAAAACTTTGTGAAGGATTGGTGCCAACTCCTCCCTGAAAGCTTTATAGAATTCTCCAGTGAAGCTATCTGGTCCAGGAGCTTTTTTTGTTGGTATATTCTTGATAACCATATCTATCTCTTCTCTTGTTATGGGTTTGTTTAGTTCCTTGACCTCTATCTGGGACAATCTAGGGAGGGTTTGTTTTTCTAGGTATTTTTCCATATCTTCCAGATTGTTAAACTTGTTGGAGTACAGATCTTCTTAGTACTTTGTGATGATCTGTTTAATTTCATTAGGGTCTGTTGTGATTTCCCCCATTTCATTCCTCATCCTGTCTATTGTTGCTTGTTCTTTCCTTTCTTTGGTCAGGTTTGCCAGTGGCCTGTCGATTTTATTAATCCTTTCAAAGAACCAACTTTTTGCTGCATTAATCCACAGTCCTTCTTATGTTTGAGTCCCTCATTGCAGCCGTTGCGACATCTTGTTGAGGGTTTTCCTCTTCTTTGTTGTCACTTTACCAAGCATGATGTACTTCTCCAGGGACTTGTCTCTCCTGACAACCTGTCCAAAGTACCTCAGAAAAAATCTTGCCACCTTTGTCTCCAAAGGGAATTCTGGCGGTCCTGACAAAGACTGGTTTGTTCTTTCAACAGTCCATTTCAATCTTCTTCCCCAGCACTGTAATCCACATGTATTCACATGTATGCCATTTTCTGTATTCAATATCCAGCTGTCACATGTCACATAAGGAGATTGAAAAATACCATGGGTTGGGCCAAGCACACCTGGTCCTCAAAGTAACATCTTTGCTTATCAACACTTTAGAGAGGTCCCATGTAATGAGCTTACCCAATGACTGCTTCATTGCATCGCTTGGCTGCTAATTCCCTGAGTATCGATTGTGGATCCAAGCAAAATGAAATCCTCGACAACCTCAATCTTTTCTTCGTGTGTTGTGTCAACCACTGGTACAATTGTGAGGATTTTTATTTTATTTACATTGAGTCAGAATCCACACAGAAGGCTGAAATCCTTGAGGCTCATTAAGAAGTGCTTCAAGTCCTCCCTCCTCATTTTTAGCAAGGAAGGTTTCCTCATCTGCATATTAAGTGTTCTTAATCAGTCTTCTTCCAGTGCTGATGCTGAGTTCTTCTTCATATAATCCATTTTTTTCTGATTATTTTCTCAGTATACAGGTTAAATAAGTATGGTGAAATATATAACCTCGATGGGCATTTTTCCTTCTTTTAGATCAGGTGGTAACCCCTTGTTCTGTTTGCACAAGTGGTAGCTACCCAATTTCATGTCAACTTGTTAACAGAATGAAGAGTTGGACTCTAGCCTGTCAATCAGGTCACGTCCTGATAAACCCTCTTTGTGGGCATGGCCTTCTCATGAGGATTCTGGGAACTCCCTCTTTAGATTCTACTTTTAAGAGGTGGGACACCCTTTCTCTCTCTCTGCTTCATTTTCTTATTGAGAAGTCGTACAGAGACATGCTGATGGCAGCCAGAGCTCTGAGATGTTTTCACCCCTACTGGATCCACAAGATTTTTCACCACAAGTCTGTGATCTTCCTGCAATAAGCATCATTGCATGTCTTGCACATAAGTCTAAATAGGAATGTATAGACTATTATCAGACATATGGACTTGATCTTGACTATACTAAGATGGTTTCTCAATATACAATTGCTCTTTGATATAAAACTCTCTCTTACACACGTACGTGTCAATGAATTTGTTTCTCTAATAAACCCATTCAAAGAGAGAACAATTGCCTTTTTTTTTTTTTTGCACAACTGCCTCTTGATCCATGAACAAGTTCCACACAAACACAGTGAAGTATTGTGGAGTCCTCATTTCTCTCACTTATGGTTACTATAGTAATTTATGGTTATTACGAGCCACATTGTCCTATGCTATGATACATTCAATCAGACACAAATAAACATATTTCTGGTGTTGTCTGCTTCAGGTCAGGAGTCATCTGCCATCAGCAATGATATCTTTTGCTCCATGTCATCTTCTGAATCTAGCCTGACACTGTAGACACTCCCTGTCAAAGTACTGCTTCAACCGTTATGGGAAGATCTTCAATTGTTCTTGCATGTGATATCAATGGTATTTTTCTATGATCTGAGAATTCTGTTGGTTCACCATTTTTTGAAGGGGGTAGATATATGGATCTCTTCCAGGCAGTTGACCAAGTAGCAATCTTTCAAATTGTCTAACATGGAGGAGTGAATTTTTTCCTGTGCTTCATCAGTGTGATGAAACATTGCAATTGATATCCCATCAATTTCTGGAAGTTTGTTTTCACTAATGCTTTCATTGTAGCTTCAAGTTCTTCCTCCAGCACCATGGTTCTTACACATATCCTAACTCCTGAAATGGTGGAATGTTGACTAGATCTTTTTGGCATAGTGGCTCTGTGTATTTTTTTCATCTTCTTTTAATGCCTCCTTCCTTATTTAACATTTTTCCCATAGAATTTTTGTTGTTGTTGTTTTTTTTGGGGGGTGCATCACTGCCCTCTGGTGGTGGGAGTAGGAGGCCCAGCCTTTGCTTCTATGGAGCCCGCTTCTGGAATTGAACCTCCATCCCAGTGGGCCACAGTCCCACGTCGAACCACTATGCCACCGGGGCTCAGCCCCTCCCATAGAATTTTTTAATATTGCAACTCAAGCCTTGAATTTTTTCTTTAGTTCTTTCAGTTTAAGATATGCTAAGTGTGTTGTTCCTTTTTGGTTTTCTAACTCTGGGTCTTGACACATTTCATTTTAATGTTTTACTTTGATTTCTCTAGCACTCTTGGAATTTTCTGTTCAGCTTTTTAAATTCCTCATCTCTTCTGTTAACCTTATGTTTTTTTTTTTGTTGTTGTTTTTGTGGGCATCACTGCCACCTGGTATGTGTAGGAGGCCCAGCCTTGCTTCTGGAGAGCTGCTGCTGGATTAGAACGGCCGACCCTGTGGGCCGCAGTCCCACACACAACCACTATGCCACTGGGGCTCAGCCCTTCTGTTAGCCTTATGTAGTTTTGATGATGAGAAAGTTTCATAGTTTCTTCTGACATCCATGTTAATAATTTCTGTCTTTCTTGTCTTTTTAATGATCTTTTTCGTTCTTCATGAATGATGTTCTTGTGTTCCTATAACTCATCAATTCTTCTATTATCAGTGTGCAAAGCAGTGTCTCTGTTCTTGAGGTACTCTTGAAACTCAGATATACTTAATTTTCATTTTACTTCTTGTGGTCTCATTTCATTTTCTTTAACTTCAGCTTGAACTTACATGTCAGGAATTGGTGATCTGTTTCACTAACACTCCCTGATATGGTTTTCACAGTTGTAGTCAGCTTGAATTCTATGTGGAGAAATCCACATGCATAATAACCATTAGTATTGTTGAAAAATATATTTGCTATGAAAAAATTTTGGTCCTGAAAATTTTTATTATGAAATCTTCAGTTTCATTTCTATCATCAGGTTATATTTTCTAACTATTATTTTGTTTCCAACTTTTGCATTCCAATTTCTAGTAATTATCAATACATCTTGATTGCATGTTTCCTCAATTTCATATTTATGATGTTGATAGAATTATTCAATTTCTTCCATTAACTATAATGTTTGGTGCTTAAATTAGAATAATGGTTTTATTAATTGGACTTCCTTGTATTTGGAAAGATAGCATTCTAAAACAGACAATTTTGTATTTCAAAATAGATCTTGAAATGTCCTTTTGATGATGAATGTAATGTCATTTCTCTTGAATCTGCCATACTTCGCATAGTAAATCATATGACTTTCTGATTTGAAATGACCGATACATATCAATTTCAGCTCACTAACACCTAAGATATAAATCTTTATGCATTCTATTGCATTTTTCTGATGAAAACATTTTTGGCAAAAAGTTACCTTCTCAAAGTAGAGTGATGTGAATGGAGTTAAGACAAATTTTCATAAGTCATATTTTGAGTGCATTCTGGCATGAGGGGCTCATATTTTGGCATTACCTCTGACAATATTTTCCTTCTATTCATTAGGCCTTCAGTATCTGTCAATGTTTGGAGGGTATCCATAAGGTTTTCAGAGGCAACTTCCTCTGAAGTCAACAGTTGATTCCTTCCTTCTAGTCGGTTCTTAGTCTGGATGTTCTCCTGAAACATTCATTTTCATGTTTCAGTGAAACATTCACACTGGCATTTGAAATCCAAGTGTCATCGTGTGGCAATTACATAATTTCCTGTCAGTTTGTGAAGGGGTGGAGACTGGCCTGTCAGGTCACAGCTTGATGACTTCATTTGGAGGCACAAAGGGATATACAGCTGACTGGGAGCCCAATACACTCACTCCCTGTGAAACATTCCTGTTGACAAGTCACATGGAGCTATGCTGATAGAGCCAGACCCTTACCAATGCTGAGATGCTCCATGGCCACTGGATCCACTAGATTTTTCACACACTGGCTTGTGATCTTCCTGCATTCAGCATCATTATATGTATTGTATGAGTTTGAAGAGGAATTTATAGATTGTATCAGACATATGGGTTAGTATCTGATTTATAGACTTAATCTGGACTGGGATTTTTCTTAATATACAATTACTCTTAGATGTAAACTTCTGTCTTATACATATGTTATTTCCTATATTTGTTTCTCTAGTCTACCCAGACGAACACTTCCAGCATAATAGCAACACACAAGCCACCACAGAATTACAAACCGACAGTCAGTGGAAGATGAGGTGAGGAGTTATGTGAGGGTAATTCAGTGAGCAGAGTGTGGGTGAGGAGCGCTTTCTAGGCAGTGCATGAGCAATTGGTGGAAGTGAGGAAAACTTGGTGGGAGATGAGGGAAGAAAAAACTACAAATAATTAGATACAGTGCAAGCACCAAGTGAGTGAAGGTTGATAGAGATGAGACAAAATTGGAAATACAGATGAGTGAATCCAGGAAGAACTTTGTTGTTTTATATGACATTTGCACTATATCCTGACAACAACAGCGAGTCAACTATTATTTTTTAAGTAATGGAAAACTCAATATTATTGACAGGTTGCTAGGTTCGGCACAAAGATGAGTTGTCTTCCCTAATGTGTGCGCTCAAAGACAATTAACTGTCGATGCCACAGTAATCAGGTTGGAAAGAAATCAGGCACCCATTAGACCCTATGGAAAAATCTAAATTGAGCACGAACAGATTAGGGCCGCCTAGGTGCAGGTGAAACTAAACACCATCACACTGGTGTGCCCCAACTCAGCCAATAGGAGTGACCAACCCTCAACCATACCTCCCTAGCCTGTGGAGACAGGAGGGGATCCAAACCAGCCATTGGCCCGATGTGTCCTCTCTTCTTCTTCAGGCGCTCCCTGCAGATGCACACTGCAAGGAGAGATTCCTCCTGCGGGCAGGTGTGCACGTGCTTGTTGTGGGCGGTCTTGGCTGCATGCTCTTGACTTCTGGGGATTTCCCAGTTCCACTCGCGTGATTTCCCTCTCCTGTTCCGGTGTTCTTCGCGCGTGCTTTTTCACGTTCATTCGCAAACACCTGCATGGTTCCCACACAACCTTGTATGGTTTTCGGAAATAGCATATACTTGTTGAAACTGTACTGTTTCCCAATTCTCATAAAAGTCACTTGGATTACAAAAGTGCTTCTGCTGCTGAATTCTTTCAGCATTGCAAAGCAAGAAGCGAGGTACACCACCTCCGAAACCTAACACTATCAGTACAAGAACAAGGCCATTGGCCGGCTGAAGAACACACCATCAATTACTCCTAGCCAAGCTCAAGTTGCAGGTAAAACCATGAAATTATGCCTGCAGATCAGCCTAAATACAACCTGGAGTATTTCCTGCCTGAGTATCTTTCAGACCCGAGGGTCACTAGAGGAATTCCATTGTTCAGACATTTTTTTCTTTCTGTGATTATTTGCAATGTCATACACACTAATTTCTGGTTGGTGACTAGAGCTGAAATGTAAGGTTTTTGCCTGCATTTGTGTTGAAATCTTTCTGGCTACCTGTTTCCTATGAGGGAAAAGCTAAAAGCATTGCAACTAGGGTTCCAATTCATGCACGCACAGGCGTTTTCCAAACAAAATGTGTTTAAGAGTGTCTCTGTGGCTGCCTTATAAAAAGAAGAAGAAAGCTCAGTTAAACTCCAGACAGGGAGGACAGTTTAGAAGCTTATCATTGACACTGATTTTTGGATTGCAAAGGGGTCATCTTGATAGATATCCTCAAAGGATATAGGAAGATATTTGGGGCTTATTAATAAGCCATTTTAGGAAGACTGAAAACTGTGGTGATGAGATAAAGGCCAGGAGAGTGCCGTTGAAGAGTTTGGGCAGTACCCCAGCTTATGGTGTGCAGGAAAGAATTTTCCTGAGGGAGACCCTGGGAAGGCAACCTACCATGAGAAAGTGTCCCTGCCTACTGAGTCTAGAGATCCACAGGTGAAGAGGCAAATTCTGTGGATTTAGATGCTGGACCCCTGATTCTCAGCATCTACGATTATTTCAGACCACTCCCTCTGATTTTCAACCACAGAGAATGCAATGGAGTTTGCTGTGGTCGCCTCTCTCCTAGCTCAGGGCTGTAGGTTGGCAGACAACTGGTTCCCTCCTCTTCCTCTCCCTGACTCTGTGACCCACTGGCTGATCAATCCTGGAGTGGAGCCCCTGGTTTCACTTGGAGCCCCTTACGGGCCCTTGGGAGTCCTGGAGACTACAGGGGGAACAGAGCCTCCGTACTTTCATTTCCTCATCTGATCCCCTGCCCCTGTGGCTTGCTAGAGCGCAGCTCTCTATAAACTTCCAGCTAATTCCACCAGGTAGACCAGGAGCACAGCTTGAACTCACTGGGAACTGCAAGAGTATCTTGGATTGTTTTCCTATTTTCTTTTGAGGAAACCCCCCCCACAACCATCTCCCCCACCCTTCCCCAACTGGAACTCAGTATGCCAGTGTATCCCAGAGTTTCCTCCTCCCCCAGCTAGGCCTCTGGCTAAGAGTGGGACTTCTGTCCTTACCAGGGCTTCCTCCTGATTGGAAGTCCATCCTCTACCTTGAACCTTCACTCCTATAGTTTATTTCCACCCTGCAACCCTGGTTGTGAAGGATGGACAGTACTGAGTGGTACAGAACCATAACACTGTTCCACAATTGAACTTGACACATTACCACCTTGAGTACAGGGAAAAGGTGTGCCGCTTAAACATGGGCCTTTTGCTGTAAGCATAATAACAGAGTGGCTGTATTCTCCCTATAATATATACAGGGTTGTTCAGTGACTCTAATAGGTTTTCTAATATAACCCTCACCTACCCCAATCACCACTAGTTCAAGATCCTGCTCTCCCACTTCAATAAGTCCCACTCTCATAACCTACCAAGTAATAATACACATCTTATAGCCCCCTCTTCTCATCAATCAAAAATTATTTAACCATCACTTAAAACCCACTTTCAAACACCTGTCTTCTATGTATCCTACCCACTCAACTATCACTCCTTCCTTATTTCCATGCAATACAATTTTCAGGTCCTACCTGATCTTCCTTCTCTAACCTATACAACCCAGACTCCTATAATACGTCATCCACAACTGGACCACTGTGCTGTATAGCCATCAACAGCTACCATAAAGTAACTGAACAAAAGTTAACAACTAAAGATTACCCAGATCTATGGGAATACACAGAAGTCACTGAACTCCCATTTAGAGAATTCAAGAGAATGGTCTTAAGGTCCCTGTGAAAGATCCTAGAACCAATCAGGGAAACAGAAGAAAAACTGGAGGAACTAAAACGCCCACACCCAAAGGAAACTTAGAAGTTAAGAAACGGGCTTAGCAGAAAGGAAAAACAAGTGACAAGATATAAGCAATAGAATGGAAGAAATGATGTGATCCAATGCAGAAATGCCATTAGGTGAATTGGACTCTACCTCAAACACACTTGTTATCTAAGGACTGAAGACCGAACATTCATGGTTGTGCATGATGTGTTTTTCAACATTTTCTGTCTTCACCCCCTTTTTTTATCAGAGTTTATCTCAGATGTATTTTGTCATTGGGGTAACCCTCTTGAATTTGGATTACATATTTTTTGGTATATGAGGAGGTACCCCCCCCAAACAAACAAACCCCCTCCAGAATTGAATTGTGCTTGGTAGAGTTTTCACATTGCACACTTTTTTTCTCACTAGGCAAGCATTGAGAAACGTGCTCTGAGTCAGTGCACCCAGTGGCTTCACCTGGGAAGGTTCTCTCTGGTCACAGTGAATTTTTTCATAAAAGCAGTTTCACTTAAACTGCGTTTTCTGTGATGGATGATTTAAAAGAATGAGGTGCAGCTGAGAAATTTTGTTTCTTGTTCAGGAAAAAGGCCACAGAAACTATTGTGATGTTGAACACAGTTTTCAAGGACAGCCTATGGGGAAAACTCAAGTGTAGCAGTGGTTTCCTGAAAATTCAGAAAAGGTGAATCGTTGCTTGCAGAATCTCATTCTGGACATCTGTCAACTTCCAGAACAAATGAAAATGTCAACTAGTAGTGGATTTGGAGTTTGTTCCACTAGCTCAGACTGTTAATCAAACTTTCTATTTAGAGGTTCTGAAAAGATTGCATAACAGCATATGACAGAAAAGGCAGTGGGCTGGTTTTGCCGCCATCACTATCCAACTGCTCACATAGCCATCTCGGTGTGCCAGTTTTTAGTAAAACAAAAAAACAAACAGCATGCCTTTCTGTCCCATGCATCTTACTCACCTGAACTCTCTGCATGCAACTTTTTTTTTTTGTTTCCACAAATGAAGAGGGAAATGACAGGACCAAAATTTGACAATGTAGAAAAGGTGAAGAAAAAAACAAGGAAGGTGCTGTCAGCCATCCAAACAGATGAGTTTGAAGAATGTTTTTAAGAATGGAATCACAGATTTGGCAAATGTATTAAGTGTAGTGGAAAGTACTTTGAAGATGATAAGGTTGCTTTGTAACAAGATGTAAATACATAGCTTTGAAAAATATTCTGGTTTTTTCTTGGGGGGTACTACCTTGTATTAAACCCAGGATTGATAAAAGTATACAGAGACAGTAAGTAGAATAAGGGTTCCTGGGGTGGGGAGTACAATGGGGGAGGGTGAAGGTAAAGGGGAGCTGATATGGAGGAGTTTAAGAAAGAAGATTGTGATAGTAATTTTGCATAATCTATATTAGCTCCCAATAAAATTGTTTTGGGAAAAAAAAAGTGAATTCAAGTGAGTGTTACAAACAAAGACAAAGATTTTCATTAAGACTTCACCCCACCCACTTTATATCCCTGATCTTGTCCCTTTAGAATTTCTTTGGTTTACAAAAAAAAGACCCTTGAAAAGAAACATAACTTGAGTCCTTCATGGATGCCAAAAACTCATTGTGATTCAGCATAGAGTAAAAATTCTTCAGGGGAGGATTAGGAAGTATTTCCTAAAGTATGCAAGGGGCGGGAGGTAGTGAACTGAAATGATCCCAGAGGTTGCCAAAGCAGATTCCTACACTTTATCTTGGATTTTGGGCTGGGTACACTTTTCGTCTCCTGGAGGACACTGAGTAATTTTTTAAAAGGGGTGATAGGAAACCTATCAGTTAGAGAGGTTGAAATACAACCCTCAGAAATGTCCATAAATAGATGGAGCAAGAAATATGTTGGCAAACAATAGCTTCAAGTTTTCTTAATTTTGTTTAATTCAAGGTTTCAGCCAGGATTATGAAATGGAGGAAGATTTTATTGAGGCAGGGAAAGAACTCCCGGGAGGGGAAGGGAGAGCAAAGAAAGGGACAGGAGCATCTTGAGCTCCTGGGTGGTTCTGTCACCCAATGAGTTAGGTCAGGGAATTTGCACCTGGCAGTGAGGCAGTGGGACATATATAGGGCTTGACCCAAGAACATATGTACGGCTAATGGGAATGAGGCTGTTTGATGCTGCAGTTGCAGGTCTGTGTCAGGATATGGCCTGTGAGTACATCATCTTGTTTTTCCACAGCTCACTGCCTGGAACACCAAGAGAAGGGGTTTTACAGACCTGGCCCAGAGAGATAAGCTCCACAGAATGCTGGATTCAGGGAGCGCACAGTCCTTCTCTGGCCTCGAGACGTGTGGCGGGTGCGTGGTGGGTGACTTATAGTCCAGCAGGCTATCTATCTTTTGGGAGAGCTGGAGCAAGTGACTACATGGTCTGGACCCGGTCTAAACACCACCTACATATAATACAGGCCCAGAATCTTTATGTTTAATATGCACTTTCACATCCAATGATACTTTGTTGATGCTGACTCACAGTTACAAAAACACACACATTCTCCCCCTCTTCATTAGGGCTACTGAGGCTATGAATCTTTTCTGGAGCAGAGAACTTCATCATTTACTGCAGAGTGCCTGGTGGGTTTGAATCCATAACCTCTGTCTGTCTGTCTGGCACACCTATCAGTGCCATGAGATTCCTTTATTAGCATTTTATGTAGTCTAAATCAAATGATCAGGTAACCCAGTGTTCCACAATACCCTGTTATATGTAAATTTATTTATATACTCACTGATTTCTAAAAGAGAACCTAAGATTAATCATTTATAATATATGCCCAATAAAAACTTTCACATCCCATGTACTATTCATTGTCATCAGGTTTAGTCAATTTCAAGTAATTAATGCATGGAGCTATTTAGTGAAGGTCTAGTATCCCAGAATGTTACAAGTTACTTTGCATGACATTTAGCAGTTAGAACATTCTGATTATAGGGCAAGGAGAAGTTGTAGCTTGCTGGGGGTCTTCTAGAAAATGCATGTTTTGGAAGTAGAGGTCTGTTATGGCATAGTGAGACTCAGTGTGTGTTCTGTAGATTGGTGCCACCTTGGATGTTATTAGAAATGCAAATTCTTGGCCCCTCCCTGACCTACTGAATCAGATATTTGGATGTTCGGTTGAGTGAACTTTTTTAACAAGCCCTCCAGGTGATTCTGAAGCATACAGAAGTTTGAAAGTTATTCTTGTGCAAATATGTCTCTACATGGAGACTCTCTATATGGACTCACAGAGCTTAGAACTGCTCTTTTGATTGGAGAAGTCACTTGACTTGTTTCTGCCAGAAATTTACATTTTAGTGAGAGTATAAATTAGGATTCTTTTCTTATGACCAAGTGTAGAATAGTCCAGGCCTCTATAATATTTAATGACTGAAGGACAATTTATTTTATTGCTCAATCTTACAAAGCCTCCCTTTCCCAATAGGTCACTCTGGCATAGGTATTAAATTTCCAGGAAGAGAGTATTGGTTATGCCTCCACAGAATGTGTACCTCACCATGGCATGCCAAGCCTTGTGGACAGTGTAAGCACATAGAGTAACTTATGAAAAAAATGGGCTACAGGGCTGGTACTACTCACAGCCAAACTAACCTCTTCCCTAGAAGAATGTACTATAGTGGGCAAAATTAACCTACAGGCTGTGGAGAGGGGCTGACCTGCCACACCCACATGGAAGGAAAAAGAGAGAGGGAGGGTCCAAACTCCATGTTGACACACCAAGCCCTGCATGGAGCTGCTAAGGCACAGAGAGAACTGTATGGCCAACAACAGCCTGAGATATTATGTCTGCTCACTAGCACATACTATGACAGAGGACAAAACCAGGGATACATGGTAGGGAGTTAGTCGGGTCTGTACCCCTCATGGTGGGGCAAATCAAGAAGGGATCATAACAGATCAGCAACAGGAGAATAACCATGCCAGAAAGCAGCCCCCTAGATAGATTTCAGTCTAGGAGAGGCAGTTCCTGGAATTCCCCCAGGATCAGTGGAGAGACTCGTTTGTCCTCCTCCCACCAGGTATTATTATTTTTTAATTTTTTGTCTCTTTTTATTTAATTTTTCATTTCCTTTTGTTCTGTCTCCATTATTGTTGGTTTTGACTACCTATATAAGCCAGGCAGAAGAGAGCAATGGAAGGACTTGGAGAGAGGAGGTGGCCGGGGAAAGGAGAGGTGATCAAACAACGCCAGAGACAGGGGAACAACTAGGGAATTAAAATAAACAATGAGGAGGAATTAGAGATCCTGGGAGTGTTGGAGCAATAGCAATTTAGCTGAGAGGAATTATTAAGTGGCAGAAGAAGAGAGAGTGTGATTATGGGGCAGGATGAAGGTAAAAGAAGACAGAGGAAAGATCTAGGAGGCAAAACTATGGTTAGAGGTAGAAATATAGATGTGAACATGGTAATCACATTAATTCATAAAGATAGAGGTATTGACCTATGCATCTATATTTATATCAAAGTATACTGAAGTAGTAGATGGACTTTAGACCTCTGCTGAAGCCTTGCCTTAACACAAGAACTTTGTTCCAACAACTGGACTTCTGTGATACTCACCCTCCTGACCAGATGGCTGAAGACAAAATGGGTGCACAAGAAAATGTGGTGAAGAAAGCAGATGGTGCCCAACTATAAAAAAAGTATAGTGTCTGGGATATTAAAGGCTTGAAGTTAAACAAGGGGTCTTCTGGCAGAAAAGCAAGATGCACACATGGAAGAAGCACACCAGCCTGTGTGATCATGAAGTGTCAATGAAATTGGGTAACAGGCATCAGAAGGTCCAAAACAAATGAATAAAACAAAAGTACCCCAAATGTTATTGAGAATGATGGGGGTTGCAGCAGAGACCTAAACCGCATTTGTAGACAATGGGACATACTCTCACAGAAGGGTCATAAGAAAATGATGAATCAATCAGGATGTAGTTTAACACCGAAGAAGCACAATATTCCTTCAGTTCCTTGAGGTTTCCTCACCCCCGCCACTATCATGATACCAGTCCTACCTTTTACTGTGGGCTAGACTGGAGAATGTACACAGGTACAGATTAGAAATAAGAGTTTATGACCCAGAATTCAGGAACAGGAATGATAACAGGAGGGTAGAGAGGAAGTGTGGAGAGGAGGAATGGGGAACCGATAGCAATGATTGACATATAACCACCACCATGGTCCTCTTACTCTCACTCACCCTCATCACTGGAGGATGAAGAACAGAAATCTGTGGGGCATGTATTTGGTGTAAGATATGAAAATAATAATAACTTATACTTTATCAAGGGATCATGAAAGTGGAGCTGATACCAAGGGCTCAAGTAGAAAATGTTTTGGAAATGATGATGGCAACATATGTACAAATATGCTGTATACAAATGATGTAGTGATTGTTATAAGAGCTATAAGAGCCCCCCATAAAATGATGTTTTAATAATACAAAAAGGAGAAAAAGATCATATGAGGATACACTCCAAGAGATCCGTGAACCATTTCTATTTATATTCGACTAGCTAGGACCAAACCATTGGCCAATTTTAGTTTGACAGATAGTGGAAATAGATAGTTTTGATTCCAGGAGGTAAAATGAACAGTCAAAATTTAAAATATTTTATGACTGAGAATGAGCAAGATGAGAAAAGGAGAACCTGGGTGTGGGGTATATCTGGACTGATTGGTTCTGAAGCAAGATGAATATCAACTGATCAGTACGCTCCTTGGACATGTTCTTTGTCTTTCTGTCTATTTTACTCCGACCTTTTATTTGCTTTGTTCTTGGAACTGCAATTGAGTCCATCAATCCCATGCATTACACTACTTACCTTAGTGTGTTAGTCCAGGTAGGCTAGAGGAACATATTTCATAGACATGCATAAAGATATAAGGAAAAGATTTATATTTAAAAGGAACAAAACATTGAACCCAGTTCAGTTCAAAGTCATAAGTTCGATATTAACCCATATGCCCAAAATCAGTCTATAAAGTCTCCTTCCGACTCATGAAGTTACAGGTCAGTGGGTGCAGAAGCCCAGCACTGGTGGGTGCAGAAGCCCAGCACTGGCAGTGATCTCCACATGGTTCCTCACTTCCAGGACTCAGGGTCCATCAACAGCAGAAGCAACTCATCGCTGGCAGAGGTCTCCATGTGGCCGTCCCAGCTTCAGAGGTCTGGCTCCATCAGGGCAAAGCCGTATGGTCTCTCCACCGGCTCCCCCAGCTTCTCAGACGCTGCCATCTTGTCTTGTCCGTGATTCATCATCTCCCAGTTAGTCGTGAGATTAACTCCCAACAACTGGAGAAGATAGCTTCTCATCTTCACGAGGGAAATATAACGAGTTTTCCCAGACAAATCAAGAGAAAGCCATGCCCACACAGAGTCCCCACTGGCTACTCAATGGCTATCTCCAGATCAACAGGCTAGACGCCACCCCTACGTTTCAATCATAAAATTAACATAAGCACATGACTGCCACACTTAATTACTAGGTATTTGTTCATGTTTTCCATCTTTTGATGGCAAGGTTTTGTGTAGTTCTTTGGTCATAAAGGACCCTTACTGAGTTATATACTGGGCAGCTAACAGCGGGGCCAGCTATTCAAACACAGCAGGAAGATGAGGTGGTCTACACCGTCCTCCGGAGCAGTTCTAGTCTCGTAGAACTGTGGGATCATGGTGAGTTGGAATTGTGAATTGGTTTTGTGTTTTTTCGTCATTAAGAGGTCCTGGTGGAGCTGGAAGACAAACGTGTGGATACTCACAGCAAAGTTGGTGCTTTAAATCCACCAGCCATTCTGAGGGAGAAAGATGTAGAGTCCTGGAAACCCTATCTAGGGTTGTGATGTGCAGGAATCAATTCAATGGTAGTGGGGTTTGGTTTGGGGTGTTAGTCGTTCTCAATGCTTCAAGGGGAAAACGATGCTGAGTCATACAGAAGGTGTAACAGAAATAGTTGCATAGCACATATACTCATGAACATATGTATACATATATATGAGCCTTGATGGCAAAGTGGGCAATGTGTTGGGATGCTAACAACAGGTCAGCTGTTTGAAGCCACCCGCCATTCTAAGGAAGAAAGACGAGGCTATCTCCTTCCACCACAATGCACAGACACAGAAACATGCAGGGAGAGTCCTGCCCAGCCTCATAGGTCACTGACAGTCAGATTCCACACCGTGGCAGTGGGTTTGCTTTCATTTGAATAGTACACTTACAGACATAGATGTATGAAGGTGCTTCACAAATTTTTTTAAAAAATCGGATTTCAAAGACAATGGCACTTTCCACAAAAAGCATACACCCTCCCCCACATAGACACACATAATATATGTATGTATGTATATATGTAATATGCATATGTATGTGTGTATATATATATTTATATATATCAGAAGAAACACAAAGCTTCAAGGCTTTCTACTCCCGTCGAGTCTTAGAAACCCACAGGGAGAGTCTTACCCTGTCCTATCAGGTCATTATGGTTAGATGATAATGTTTCCATGGCAAGCAATCACTTGCCATTAATGGAATGCCATTATTCTCTTCCATATGTTATCTATACATATACACACAAATATGGATATTCCCATGTATATGTTATATACATATGAATGGGTAGTCTCACTTTTAAGCAGTGAATCTAATAGTTCACTTTCTCAGCACTTATGAGTTATGTCATGTCAGAGAATAATTCCAGAACCTTTAGGGAAATATCAAATTTACATGATAATATCAATGACTTATTTTAGACAGCTTTAAATAATTCCCTCCTCATTTTCTTCAACTTAGTACTTCCTGACATTTGAACCAGACAATGGCTGAATGCAAATGTTTTATGTCCTTTTTAGTAGAGACATCTACTGTAAAATGATTATTAAAAGGTCTATGAATCATCCATTTCTCTAAAATATTCAGTTCTTTAAGCTGATTGCTATTAGCTCTTCATATTATTTTAATTAGAAGAAAACATGGCTGCTGAAAATCAGCCGAAGGTTCTATAAATAAAAGTATCCATCCTGCAGAGTCAATTTTAATTAACCTTTTAGCACGCCAACATTTCCACTAGACTTTTTTAGGGCTTGCAGCCATTCATTTTATTCAAAAGCCAGATGGGACCTTTTTTATCTGTATGTAATTCAAATCTATAAGAAAGTGCAAATGGAATACAAACTCACTCTTCATCAGCTGTCAATTCCATACCTTTATCTACATGGGAAGATATCCAAATGCAAAACAGTGCACTGAGGTGATGGGTTACAGGCAAAAAACAGAAGACAGTAGCTGATCTTCTTTCTTGCTGTTTCTCTCATCATTTTTTTTCATCTTCAGATTACTCTTTATTATACATATATTGGTCAACTCTGTTATTCCATTCTTTTTATTTTCTTAAAGATCATTTTATTGGGGACTCATACAGCTCTAATCATAACATATACATACATACATACATATATACATTGTGTCAGTAGTTACATCTTTTCTGGGTTGGGGTGGGGTTCCTTTTTTTTTTTTTACATCATTTGAGTCACAATTTGTATGAGGACCTGCTTTGAGTCTATTGACTTTCTTAATGATAATATGATGGAGAAGAAAACAGTACAAGGCTGAAATGGAAAAAAACAAAAACAAAACAAAGCAAAAAAAATTGAGCATCAGACATTCCACTTTTTATTTCTAGTCTATATAAAAGATATTTGTTTGAACTTTTGATTCTTTTTTAAATAAATCATTTATGGGGGCTCACACTACTCGTATCACAGTTAATACATACATCAATTGTGTGCAGGCCACATTTGCATATTTGTTGTCATCATCATTCTTGAAACATCCTCCTTTTACTTAGGCCCCCAGTATCAGCTACCCATATTTTCTCCTCTCTCCCCCATGAATCCCTAATAATTCACAAACTGTTATTATTTTGTCATATTGTACACTGTCGGATGTGTCCCTTCATCCCCTCCCCTTTTGCCCATACCCCAAGGAGGGGGTCATATGTAGATCCCTGCAATTGGTTCTCCCTTTCTACTCCACCTTTGCTCCAATCTCCCAGAGTCACCACTCCCACCAGTGGTCCTGAAGAGATCATCTATCCTGAATTCCCCATGTTTCCGGTTCCAGTGTGCTTGCCCTGATCCAGTTGGATTCGCAATGTAGAATTGGGATCATGATAATGTGTGAGAGGAAGCACTAACAACTAGAGGAAAGTTGCATAGCTCATTGTTGCTACACTGTACCTTGACTGACTCATCTCCTCCCTGTGACCCCTCTGTAAAGGGATGTGGCTTCACCTATATGTTGGAAAATCCATATTCCACATAAATAAGTACCTTCTGCAGATGATTTTTGTGTGTTGCTAAAATTGTAATTGAAGAAGAAAAGCCAGATCAAAGGGTGGTTGGACCCAAATACACTTCCATCTCAAGTGACCAGAAAAGTCTGTTTTCAGGGAAACGTTGCTAATTGTTATGCAGTCAATGAGGGCCATCAAACCACAGTTGTAGCAACCACTGTCTGCCCCTGACCTTCAAAAGCAAAGAGGTCTGATATTAACTCAGTTTCTATGGTTATATTCAAAATGCATGTGACATTTTCCCGTGTGAAATTTTCAATGCTCACAAATGTCTATCCTTATTACAGTAATCGAATATCACATGCAGGCTTGTCTTTCTGATGCAAAATTAGAGCATTCCAATGAAACCTCTCATAAGTTACAATGGCATAAAGGAAAGCAATAATTGCCATGAATATATGTTGGAAATTTATTAGCGTATTCCCAGACCCCTAAAATAGTCTGTCAAGCCATACCACATAACTCATGAAACCGAACATAACATTAATGCAGAGACACATCAAGCTAGGGCTCCTTGATGCTGACATGCTGAGTGTAGTTCCCAAGGAAGGGTCTTGGTGGGTGACTTTAGTGGCTCACTGCAAAACACATGCTAGTGTCTAATTTTCTTTTTCCTTAATATTATTCATAATATGTACAATTTTTTGAGTGTCAAACTTAAGATTCACAAAAATGTTTAAAGTGTTGTTTTTTACTGTTGGACAGTGCAGAACTGTGCTAATCAGGTGGATGGTTAAAACCATGGGTTGCTCAAACATAGAACCATATGATAAAGACAAAATGTGAGTCTGGTGGTGTACTGGATTAAGAGAGAAGAGATAGAAAAGACCAGATATTGATGTGGAATGCGAAGGTCAAAAAGCCACAGTGGCAGACAGCTTATGATTGGCATGACTTTCAACTTCTTACTTTCTCCTCCTGTCTCTATAATACCACTCTCCCTCCTCCCCCCGGCCCCCCACCCCCACCCCGCACACACACTCTAATCATGCACACTTTGTAATTTAGAAAGTGGCAACCAATGACCTCCCCTCTTGATATCATACCTCTGGGTAATTACATGTGATATCACACCTTGAAGGTGGACTGAGTCTGGTGATGTACTTCTAATGAACAGACTACAACATGAACGGGTTATCACTTCTATGATTTTATTACAGGATACTGTGACTACACTCTTGCAGCACTCTTTCCTGTTCCATTGCTTGATCACTGTACTGAAGCAAACTGCTTTGTTGTGAGAGTCTTCAGGGGCAAGTTTATGAGAAAATGAGACTTCAGTCCAACAGCCTGCAAGGTGCGGAATCCTGTAAGCACCCCACAAGTGACCTTCAAAACAGCTCCTTTTCAAATGAGTCCGAGATAACTGCGGCCGGCCTGGTGAGAAGTCTGGTTGTGTTAGGCTGAGCTGACTAGAGAAACAAATCCAATGACATGCATATTTGTGTAAAAAAGAGCTTTGTATCAAGAAGTAATTATATATCAAGATACCATCCCAGCCCAGGTGAGCTCAAGTCTATAGTTCCAAGACTATCCATAAGTCCCTCTTGAGACTCACACAGTCACCAGCAATGATGCAGAATGCAAGAATGTCACTTGCAAAGTCAAAGTCTATGGATCCAGTGGCTTGCAGGTCTCTGGAAGCAATTGGGGTCAGCCAGCAGGAAGATGAAGACACAGAGAGAGGGGAGGTTCCCCAGGCCCTTCTTCTGAGAAGACCACTCCCAGAAGGAGGCACCATCAGCTGTGACCTGATTGGCTGTTTGAATAAACTCCTGCACTTTTGCATATCTTCAAGCTGACATGAAATTATACAGCTAGCACATCCAGAGACAGACATGTAGTTAAGTCATGCTTGGACTGCTAACCCAGAGAAATGGACTGATCCTTGTTATTGTTAGTTTAAGACACCAAGTTTGGGGCAATTTGTTTTGGAGTGATAGATGACTCATAGGGCAGACTCTGAAACAGCGAGATGACCTAATAATATAGGGGTTAAGGTGGGGGGAAGTAAAAGAGGATAGGAGAAATATTATCTCATGTCGAGTCGCAAAAATACACTGCCAAAAAAACAGAACCAAAAAATTAAAAAAAATACCCCAAAACAAAAAACACTGCCATTGAGTTGATTCTGATGCATAGTAACTCTGTAAGACAGTAGACCTGCGCCCGTGGGTTTTCAAGACCAACTCTTTATGGAAATAGAAAGTCCCCTGTCTGTCCTGAAGAGCAGGTGATCATTTTGAACTCTTGGCCTGTGGTTAACAACCAAACTCATAACCCGTTACTCCCTCAGGATGCCTGCTTTTTGAACAGAGCTAGGAATATTGATACAGACACAGAGTAGGGAGGCAGGGATTGAGAGACAGAGAAGCATAAAGTATACAAACACCGAAATAACAGGATTTTATCTGGAAACAGGGCAAGTGAAGCTGGACAAGGAAAACCTAAACCTAATCTAAAAGCAGGGCACAATTTTTATATCACAGCACAGTCAGTCACAAACCAACATATTGAAAGATAGCTTGCACCTCTTCACAAGGTTACTGAAGCCAAAGTGGTTACAACTAACTAGAAGCCTGCAATGCACAATGTTCATGGTGTATCTCAGTATCAGCTCTATAGTTCAAAAACTTGCCACATTCAGGACAAACAGAACTTGGGCTCATGGTGCATGAATTGGTTACCTTGTTATTTCATGTTTTGTCTGGTTTTATATATAGTGTTGCTCCACCCCTTCCTGCTGCCCCAATCCATGGAGATTGCTACAGGACACTGTGGATGGTACATATACAGGTAATCATCATCAGGGTAAACTGAGATGTTCTGTTTGGAGACACTTGCTGCCCTTGCTGACATGCTGGCTAGTAAAGGTCGTCAGGGTATGTTCCTGCTCTGAACACAGAAGGCTTCTATTGTCTGATCATAGCAAAGAGCATTGCGTAATTCTCATGAAGGTTGGGTTTCCTGAGGATTCTTAAAGTTCCATAAAATTGTTGGAAAAACTGTTTCAGAATTAGAGCAAGTGATGATCTTAAACTGCACCCATAAAATTTCCTTTAGGTTTTCTACATTTGAATTTTTCTCAGGAAGACTTACGTTAGCAGTTTGTAATTCAACTAAGTGGCGGATGAGTTTTCAGAATACTCTACTTTGCGTCCAATTTTCGCAGAGATTTGCCAGACTGAGGAAGGAAATTATATCTATAATCAGGATCCGAGTCTCTGCCATCCTTCTTCTATTCCCTTATGGATCTGTGCCTGCTGAAGAGGAAGAGATATCTGATCCTCTGATGTTCAGCTGGACCCAGTAATGGTGTGGAGCTAAACTTACCTTTATAAGTGATAGTCTTTTCTTAATACTTATACTAGTTCTGCTAAGTCCTTTAACTGATAGGGAAATTTTATTCTTTCTCTGTCTTGCTTCTTTACAGATGGATTAGGACTTGGGGGCCATGGATTTTAGTGAATGACGCCAAAAGCAGCCATCTGCTGGCCTGGATATTTGTCTGAATGGTGAGATTCATCTTGATATTTGCTACCCCTTTCGATGTTTGTCTTGGTGCTGAAATTTTTACCCTCTCACAATTCACTGTCATTAAAATCAAACAAAGCAATTTTCCTTGTCTACGCATTTTCTCTTAGAATTTGACTTCCATAGGCAGTTAGAAAATGGATAGTATTATTATAGAACAAAAATCTGTGTTAGTCCGGGTAAACTAGAGGAACAAATTCAAGGACACGCACATTGATATAGGGAAAAGGTTTATATACAAAAGGAATATGACACTGAGAAGGCATCCCAGCCCAGTCCAGTTCAAAGTCATAAGTCCGGTATTAACCCATATTCCCGAAATCAAGTCTATAAAGTCTCCCTCAGACTCACGAAGTCACAGGTCCATGGGTGCAGAATCCCGGAGCTGGCAGGGGTCTCCCCATGGCTCCTCGCTTCCAGGGCTCAGGGTCCATCAACAACATCCCACTCCAGCTTCAGAGGTCTGGCTCCATCAGGGCAAAGCCGTGTGGTCTCTCTGCCAGCTCCTCCAACTTCTCGGAGGCTGCCATCTTGTCTTTTCCGTGATTCACCATCTCTGAGACTAACTCCCAACAACTGGGGAAGATAGCTTCTCATCTTCATGAGGGAAATATCGCGGGATTTCCCCCAAGTCTCAGGAGAAAGCCATACCCACATAGAGGCCTCATTGGCTACTCAATGGCTATCTCCAGATTAACAGGCTAGACTCCATCCCTACATGTCAACCATAAAATTAACATAAGGACATGACTGCCACAAAGTCCATCTGTAAGCAGAGTTCAAGTTATTTTTAATGGACCAGGGTGGGTATTAGTCACCTGCTTCAGGAGCCTGAGTAGTCCACATTTGTTGTGCTTGACATAAAAAACAGGCATAAGAGAAGTTGTCTCCTAACTCAAATGTAAGTAGAGCTCACTTAATGATATTCTTCACACATTTCAAGAAATACTTTAAGTATTCTTTTGAGTTAGCATCTTTTATTTTAAAAAATTAGAG
>PVJH01032523.1:0-22561 GCA_004026705.1 Nesogale talazaci | reverse complement strand
ATTCTGTAAATCATCCATGAAAGATTTTTGTAGAACAATTTAACAGATTAAATTTATGGCCACTATGTCTCCTCTGAACAAATTATGACATTTCCTATGACTATGAAGCTATGAACTATGAATCTAAAATACCAGGCTCTGCATGTTTGAAAGCAAACAGATGCATCCACCTCCTTCTTACTCTGCCACATTACTTTGCCAAGTTTGGCTGGAAGCAGTTTCTTTTTCCTGGCATGTTAGGTTTTTTTTTTTTTTTAATTTAATTTAATTTTTTTTCCAGATTTTAATTTTTTATTTTATTTTTTGGGAGTCTCACTGCCCTCTGGTGGTCATAGGAGCTACCCAGCGCTGCTCCTGAGAGCTGCAGCTGGATTTGTACCACCAAGCTCATGGGAGGCAGTCCCACACTCAACCACTTATGCCACTGGGGCTCAGCCCCCTGGCATGATGTTTTCATTGTAATGAAATGAATTTGGCTGTTTGGATAAAGGAGGACTGTACACAGTCCTTGAGATTGTGACTAATATGTGTTTTAAATCACAATTACAAAAAAAGTACAATTACTTTTTCGTTGGATTTTGTATTAAAATTTCTTTCTTGGGTCCTCTTGGAATCCAGCTGAGATGTGAAGGCCTCTATTCTGAGATCTCTCCATGGTTCTGAAACTCATAACTAACCAGTAAACTCCCACCGGTTCCATGAATACTTCCATATATATAATTTGTTGTTGAAGATACAAACAGCAGAGTAGATGCTAATTTGCACATATCTACATGTATAAGTTATGATATTAATTATCATCTTCAAGTTAGATGAGCATTTTAACCACCTTTTCTTAACTGTTCCTTCCCCATTCACACAGACTCATCGATCCCAAAGAGGCCTACTTACCTTTCAAGATGTTGTGTTTTGATCATAAATATTCTCTTGTTTAGATGTCTCAGTTCCACATGTCAACTATGCCTCTGAATCAATAACAATGATTACCGAAAAATTCTTTTAAAAAACCTGTTATTGGCACTTATCCTCCTGTCACACAATTTAATAGTTCAATCACATCAAGAAGAATTATACAATTATCACCACAATCAGTTTCAGAACAATATCTTTCTTTTCTATGCCTATGATAAAATTGCATATAAAATGAGTTGTGATATCAAATTCAGTTCTAGTTCTCACTCTTCATGCGAAACAAGTCCTTTTTCATTGTTTCAATTTGATTGGCAAAAACATCATGTGGAAGTGTTCAGCAAGGGCAGAAACAAGCTTTTGATAGGTTTTCCCCAGCTGCATGCTTTAATAACACCCTGTAGTTTTCCTTCGGCTTATTTATGCAGTAGTGATTTTATATTTATGTATGGTTATTGATAAATGTGTGTCATTCCTCGAGGCTCCAGGCCCCATGTAAGCACTCTGTACATTAATTTACAATGCCCGATGTCTAACAGGCTCGGCACACAGAGCTGCTCAGTAAACGGTCTACGGCCAGCACAGGAATGGAGAGTGATGGTGGTGTGAGGTTTTTTTTGGTTGTTTTTTTTGGGGATAGTGGTGGTGGTGGTGGTGGGGTATCACTGCCCACTGGTGGTGGGAGCAGGAGGTCAGCCTTGCTGCTGGAATTGAACCTCCATCCCAGTGAGTCGTAGTCCCGCGCACAACCACTACAGGTGGTGTGAGCTTTACAGTCACTAGTGTACCTGGGAGGAAGGCTGTCCATGAGATGGTTTAATGCAGGGGCTGCATCCATGGGCTCAGGCGTGGGAACAGTCCTGAGGACGACGCAAGAGGATGTGTGTCTCCGCTGTGCACAGGGTTGATTGCACCCAACAACAATGGGCTTCAGGTGAAGTTCTCCCTGAGCGCCCTGTGCCCTCACCGTGGTTTTTATCACTGTCCACAGTAAGAACATGGTACAAGGAAGGTTATGAAGAAAACAGAGTGCTTTTTTTACAGATGCTCCCTACATATTAATTCCCCTTCAATCCTATTGCCATGGATTCTATTCCAGCTTATCCTGAACTGTGAGCCGACAATGTCCTCCTGCAGAATGGGTGTGGGTTTGAATTACATGCGGCTTACAATATGAAGATGGACTTTGTGTTTAATCTGTTTACACAGGGAGGGTAATAAAATGATGTGCCTTTCTGAGACTGTTAAGGTTTTCTGTGCCAACCTGGCCAATAAGCACACGTGGCATTAATTGAAGGGCGGAGAGATAAATGACTCGGTGAGCCTCCCCATTCTCAGGTTCTCATTCTCTTGCTGTCTGATGGCCAGACCAGGGTGAAGTTGCCTTAGTCAGTTCCCTGCTTCAGCTGGAAAGGTTCGTTTCCTGTGAAACATCCCTGAGGAAAGTCACTTGAACCTACACTGAGGCAGTCCTGGGTGCTGTAGCAGCCGTGTGGAGACCCCTGCCAGCGTTGAGATTCTGGCATGCTCACTGATTTGGCGTGTGGTTTGTGAGATTGAGGAGGATTTTGTAGATTGATGTCGGACATATAGACTTATGTTGGGCTTATGGGATTGGACAGCACTGGAGTGGGACGTTTCCTTAATGTATACTTACCCTTTATATAAAACTTTCTCCTATGTACATATAAGTTTATGTGGATGTGCTTCTCTAGTCTACACAGAATAGGACATGCTCAAAATCCAGGATTCATAAACGTAAAGGTCTGGCCATCGAGGAGATTCGTGAGTCCACATGCTTCAGTCAACATCAGAGGAGTAGTCTCTATTGTCAAGGCCAGGTCAAGTTAAATATGCGGGTTTTCAAAGGCATGCACGCCATCACTGATCATCAAACAGCAGAGGCTGCAGCGCTCCTGGACTTGCAGTGTGGAGTTGGGATGCTCCCTGAGGACGTGCGGCCTCACTGCCAGCATGTGCCTCTGGATGGTACCCAGGGCCTTTGTGGACCAGTGATGTGAGTAAAGCACCAGATGATATCACTCTGCCCACTCTGTCCTTAGCACAATTGTAAGACCTTTGGTGTTAGCTATCTGGTCCAACTAAAACAGGAAAACCATCAATGGATAGTGTCAACAGACATGTTTATTTCCTCACACTTTAGGAGGTTAGAAATCTGAATTCAGGGAACTGACTTCAGGGGATTCTTTCTTTCTCTGACTCTGGGGAAGGCATTCTCATGACAGAAGGAGGAAAGAGGAATGATGGGCATCCAGCAAGTCCCTGGGGGTGCCCTGGTGTCACAGTGGGTGAGTGGATGGACTGATAACTGCAAGGTGAGCTGTTTGCAACCAACAACTCTGGGGGAGCAAGATGGGGCTTTCTACTCCTGTAAAGACTGTCCATAGAGAGGCATTTCTACTCTGTCCTCTCCACTCAATATCAGTAAGGAGCTGTGATAAATGGCATGTTGGTGACTGTAATCATTTTTTCCTATTCAGTCACCAAGCATTTTTCTGAGACAGTCTACATCCATGCTGGGCTTGATCATTTGTTGCAATGGATGAATAGAACCCACAGACAACACTTACTGTTAAGGGATACAACAGACATTAGTACCGTAGGTTACCACAAGTCAGGACCAGTAAGAGGTAAGGATGGAGTCAGCGGTCCACAAGGACACACATCCTGATCCAGCACCCATGTGTCTCTCTCTGATCCTCAGTCCCTCAGCCACGTGGTCCCTTGGCTTCTGCCTCTGTGATATGAAACCAGCCCCGTCATCTTTCGCTTAGTCCCCGTGTGGGCCAGAGCAGGGCAGGTACCCACAGTCTCTGCGCTGTCTCTCTGGGTCTCCACGCCACAGGGTCTGATGCATCTGGTCCTCGTGGCCTCCCTGGTGTGGACAGAGACCTTAGCTGTGCTCTGGCTGCCGTCCTCAGATGCCGCTCTGTGGCCCAGAGGCTCCTCCAGACCCAGGGATGCTTGGAAGCCATTAAGGAAACAGAGACAAGTTGCTCTCACAGTAGAATAGATATTAATGATGTGCATGGACTGAAGCTTTTTTACCTTCACTTGTTGTCGGGGAACAACTTAGAATGAGAAGAAGCAGCTGCAAGCACAGCTCATTGATCAGAAAGGAGGATATAGCATGAGTCTAGAAAAATGGTCCCCATTAAAAAGGAAATGCAAACCACCAACTGGATGCCAATCCACTATGGCTGAGTAGACAGCTGCTCTGCAAAAGCCTCATGAACTAAGCTTTTAAGAAGTGGAGGAAACTCAAGAACCTGAGTTTTAAACTTCATTAGGGAAAAAAACCTCCACCAATGGCACCCTGGGATTTTGGAGGAAGGAATCACCACAAAGAAACACACACACACACACACACACACACACACACTGCCGCAGATTCTGAGCTGCTCCAACTCTGTGGAGATGGCCCTTCCCCAGCACTGCAGAGCTGAGTGGAGGAGAGGAGAGAAGGGGAGATGATGCCTCTTCTCCAGACACCCTCTCACTGACACCATGGAGGTCCCAGCACTTCTCCCTCACTGAACTTGGATGAGGTCAGGTCCATGCTAGGGTGGGCCAGTATGATTGAACCTAAGCAGGATCATTCATGGGTTCCCACACCCAAGGGTGAGAGGGTAACAGACCACCCAGCCAATTCTGGGCAGAAAGAGAGATTAAATTCTGCTGGAGACTGACTCTCAGCAGCGGGCTGGAACTTTGGGGACTGACTGTGAGAACACTGTCCTAGGCACCTGAGGAGAGGAGCCAGCCGTGGGGGACCAGCAATGTCAGATGGTGGCCAGAGAGTAATTTAAAAGGGATCTGGGTCAGTGTCTGATAGAGCCAGTGAATACAGTGCAGCTGGGCGACCAGGCCCTGTCTCAGAGCTTCTCTTCTCCCTTTCCTGTAGGTTGTCTGCAACATTAGCCGACATGGAAATTGGACAACACTTTACTCAAACACCTCCAGTGACTGAAGAGATGAACCACACAGGCTTTAAAATTCACTGAAACAAATAGGAACAAAAACACAGCCGACCCCCTTTCTGGGACACGGCAAAAGCCGTTCTCAGAGACACTGGCTGTGCTGGAGGTTCTCAGGGTAAAGACTGACAGACACAGACACCTTCTGGCCCAACTCTGCTCTACCCTTCATTTGGGTCAGGATTTAGAATCTCAGCCACGTGAGCAGTCCCTTGACGTGTAGACTTTGCCAGTGGAGGACTCCAGAGAACCCGGCATGCTTTCAGGAAGTTGAAGCTTGGATCAGCCTGTACCAGGTGGTGGCTTTTCCTGACACAGCATCCACAGGGGGCAGGGGCCACCAGCGCCCTGACTCTGGTTAGAAGAAAGCCTCTCATTCTAGTGACAGCTTCTAGTGAAAGACTTCTGACCTCTTTATCCAAATTTCTGAAGACTTTACAATGGTCATGTAGTAAGGATTTTTGGGTGTAGATTTCAGTCAAATGTTAGATGTGACACATTTTATAAAAGGATAGAAGGCACAAGTGTTAAGACAGAATGAATGATTCTTTGGCTCTCAGTTACCTTCCCTGTGTGTCAGGCTCTCTGACCCCTCCATATGAACATTCCTCAGACTCCAGAGGAAGTGAGGTTTGATCCTTGAGCCCAAGCTCTGAGTCCTCTCCGGTTCACTGGCTGAAGCACATGCACACGGTGGTCAACCTTCCAAGAGTCTGTCCTGTGCTCATTTGTGATGTTCCATTCCTATGAATGTTGACAGAGGTGCAGGGTCCCATCATTTCCCCACAGAGCCAGCATTTGAACCGCAGACCTTCAGCTCACAGCCGTGTGTGTAACCAGAGAAACACCTTAACCCAACACAAACTCACAGGCACTGAGTGCACGCTCACCCATAGCGATGCTGTGTAGTGTTTCTGAGGCTGCACTTCGTCAGGGGGCTGACAGCCTCGTCTTTCTCCGAAAGAGCTGCACCCGACCTTAGTGTCAGCAGTCACTGGTGCCACCAGGGCTCCTCAGTGTGCAGGATTCTGCTAGTTGTGTGACCACGGCTACCCTGCACCTGCAGAACCTGTCCACACCCCCAACAGTGTGCTGCTCCCAGTTACACTGCGACACTTGAGCCAGCTCCTGGCTTCTCCAGTGTCAACCCTAAGGCTCACCACCAAATGTTGTTTTAAAATGTTCTTGTGGGAATTAGGCAAAAGTTTGCAGATCAGATCATCGTTTTAGCATAAGCAACTTATCAAGTCTTCCAAAGTCTTGCCCTACCTCCCTCATGCCCCATCTCTTTCTTGTGGGGTATTGTCTTCCCTTTCCCCACGTCAGTGCCAGTCCATGCTGTGGTCTGCTGCTCCTCCACGCATCCTCTCCCCTCCAGCCCCTGGGAGGCAGTGAAGTCTATTTCTTTGGGTATGAACAAATTTTCATGATTTTTTTACTGGAGGCACCATTCACAACCTCTAAGGAGTCTCTCTATTTTTGTGAAATGGACAATTATTAAAGCACTATAGCTGTAAAATGTTTTTCTGGCACAAATATCAAGTAGTCTGTGTCACTTTACCTTTAAGTTTTTCCTACGTCTAAGTGTGGTGATCTTCAGACTTTTTTTTTAGTCCCTGAAATGATTCCTCTGAGAAAATTTGCCACTTTAGGAGTTTTTGAGAATCACCCTCTATTCTAAGTTGGGAAGATGCCCAACACTCTCTGAGGATTACAGAGAAAAGCATTACATGAATGACAATGATTACAAGGAAGATGAAATTGTAATTGATTTGAATATGATGAGAATTGAACAATTCTTCTTGATAGCGATTGTGTTATTGAATTGCATGCCATTTGAAGTACTAATAAGTAGTTAAAAACCAAAAACAAACAAACAAGCAACCTTTATCTGTGGGTTACCTCAATGACCTCTATATGGACACCCCATCCAGAACATATGGAATATCTGACCCAAATGGAGCCCATCTGGTTCTCATCCTGCAGAATTTGAAATGTGGACAAGAGGGGTCTGGGGGCTTTCATTGGGTCATCACTGTAAAGATCAACAGAGGCACAGGATGAGTGAGAGGTAGACTGAGGCACAGGATAAGAACAAAGTCAGGACGAAGTAGGTGAAGTTAGAGACAGTTTTATTGTACAAGAGGGAGAGAGAGAGAGATCTCCCGGGGAAAGTGCCATGGTTCAGCACATAGTGCAGCAAACTGTGGGCTGTGTTCCAGAGTCCAGATATTTAAAGGAAGTCAGGAGAAGGGAAGGTCCGTGCTGCTGTAGCCCAGGAGGTCAGCATGCAGTTGATCATGGCTCAGATGCGTTCATCAGCTCTAGCAGGCAGGGAGTCAGGCAATCTGGCAATGGTTTCTTAGTCTCTTCATTTCAGGGAGCAGCTGCTGTGCTCCAGGGTCATGCAGGCAAGCAGTGCCCAGGCCCACTTTAGCTGTACCCACTTACTCACACTGGTGGCAGGGTCATGGCCACATGATCTAAGGACTCCTGCTATCGGCTCTCCTGAACTCTTTTCCCTGGTTTACCATCCCATGGGAGTCCCCATTTTCTTAAATTAACCATGGTGTGTGCCTAGAACCTGCAAGCATATATTCTTCCTACCACTAAACTCTACATTAATGATCGCAGTTTCTCTCAAGAGATCAACTAGAATTGTTCTCTTACAGGCTGCTGGAAACCAGACAGCCAAGGGTTACGCCGAGAGGAAACTGTCATCTAGTTTATTGGACCAAACTTCTTCCTGTATCAGGACGTCCTAAACCCAGAAGATCTTCTTCCCAGTCTCTTAAACACATCTGCTTGCTTTTCTTTGAGCCCATATTAAGGTTTCCCTTAAACCCAACTGAGTTTCTTATATATGTGATGGGATTTTCATTCATATTCCATGAGCTCCACCCCCAGCGTTCATTTGCCTAATGCTCTTGAATGAAACCCGATGCCTCTCACAGCTGAGAAGTTTGCATCTTGATTATTCATAAAGACTTTACCACCGAGGAAAGGCCTTCCTGAGATCAGTGATGCATTTTATTGGCAGTTTAGATTCCTCATATATCAAAGCTTTCCCTAAAATTTGTGTCACTCTGCATCAAGAGAAAGAAGGGCAGAAATAAAAAGAAATTAGTTTTTCTCCTTCAGAACACTCTTTTACAATCAGCTGCCATTGAGTGAACACCCACGTGTCAAAGCAGGACTGAGAGTCACAGTGTTTCCAATGGCCGCCTCTTAAAGAAGTAATTTCTCCAACCTTTCTACCAGGATGTCTCTAAATGGACGCAAACTTCCAACCTTGCTGTTAGTAGCTGACTGCCCTAGAGTACTACAAAGGCATTAAATTCACATAATTTAATAAACAGAAATGAGATCACCAAATGGCAGAAATCCTTTGGTAGCTACTTTGATTTAGGTAGATCCTAAAATTTCATCTATCCACTCCTGTCTACTCTGTCTGCGGTGAGGATGAAGCAGGTGAGAAGCGTAGACTGGAAAAGCTGAACAGTTTTCACTCTGTGAGAAATAAGATCTTGGCACAATGGTTGTGTTTGGCTTGTCGTGTGAGTTTTCAGAGCATGCTTTCAAAATGCAAATCCAGTGAGGAGAAGCGTTGAAATGACTTAAGTGATCGGTTTCATCCTGGGTTGCATTAATTGAATGCCATTTATTTTCTTGGTACTTTATATTTACCCATTCAGCTGAATTATCTTATTTAATAGTAGTATGGCATTAAAGTGTTGCCCTAAACACAAATATCCTAATTTGAATACAGTGAATGAGTTTGAACTTTTCCCCTCTTTTTTCAACAATGTACATGTTAAACCAATAGCTAAACCAAGCCCACTGCCAGGTCTCCTTTTCTCCCAGGATGCAGCTGTTGGATATGAATAGTTTGCCTGGCTTTTAGCTCTCTCCTTAGCCCACTGTACCCCAGGAGTCTAAGAGTGCACTGCATGTTAAGAGTTCAAGGAAAACCTCAATTAAGCCATTTCTTTGCAGTTCACAGCAGGAGAATTGTGTGACATGAAGATTTCTACAAATTATCCTATTGAAGCCTTCTGAATAAGATTGCAATGGGTTCTTATTTTTCTCCTGTGACTGTTTGCAGGAGAGCAGAGGGTATGTCAGAATGAGTTATTTCTGCAGGCTGGTTAAAAACCTCGGGGATTCAGCTTAGCCTAATAAAGGATGACTGATTAAGAAGAGGTACATTTATGCTCCATCATCCCAATTGATCCTATTGTCTTCTATTAACAATTCATAAGGATTGACTATTATAATTAAAGCTATGTTAAATTTTTGTTTCATTTCTTTTGTGACAGTATTTTAATTTCCTTCCTGTTATATTTTCATAAACATTTGTAAGTGCTAGGTGAGAGACGAAGAAACCACCTATTTATACCCAAGCATGGAGTTCTTGTTCAGCTCAGTCACAGCTGAGTCCGTTGTGACACATAAGGACCTTTCAGGAGGTCAGGGGTGACGGGGCACAACTGAGAAAGCTTGGATGGTGCTGTGTTTAGGATTTAAAGAACTATTTTCATCTCTCAGAGAACAGTAATCCCATGAAAATTAAGAAAGGAGACAATGGACCCGTCTTTGTTGGTGTGGAAGGAGCCCTGGTGGCACAATGGTTAGTTGCACTTGTGACAACCCAGACAGAGGTGGGACTGTCTAATCCATCAGAGAGCTACAAAGATCTGGTTCCCATCAACTCGCTCCCATCAATGAGCATGGAGCACTTCTACTTCACAGGGTCACTGGAAGTAGGAGTCATCTTGATGGCACACGACAACAAGGAACAATATCCACGGTGCACTTGTCCTTCAAAGGAGGCCTGGTCATGAGGATCTCATGTGTGTCAGAGATATTGTGATGGGTCATCTTCAGGCAGGCTGCTGGGTTTTCCTCTTTCTGAGGCACTCTAAGCGTTTGTGCCCCCCAGGGACTCCTGACCGACATGCAGTCAATTCCAAAGGAAAGTGACGCCACAGAACTGAACAGTGAGACTCTGCAGGGCTTCTGAAGCTGTAGATCTTGGGAGCAGACAGCTTTTCTCCTAAGAAGGAGTGGCAGGACTCAGCTAGGTTCACAAGTTACAGGACGACTTGATAGTATTAACAATGAAAACTGAATCCTTACTGAGGTTTCTCTGTTACTGCAATTCGCTGTGCCTGTTGTATTTCTAGCCCCCAGAGGGGTGTACACGTATAATAGTTATAGGATTTATTGATCACCAAATTAGGCCTTTTGTAACTCTTACCACATTAAGACCAAATATTAATGGGATGTTACTCAAATATAAGTGAAACGCTATTGGTACAATTTTATCTACCCAGTTGATGTCTACTGGAGATGGATCGTATTCTTGCTTGTAAAGAGCTAAACTTCTGCACCCTGTGCCCTGCACAGACAGGCAGAACCTATCACCTTGTTCACAGAAACCCCAGGGTTTCCCCTCCTGCTCCTATGGCGCAGGTGCAGGAAATGGAAAAATGGAAAGAGGGTGGAGTCTTGAGACCACTTGCAGAATGTCGGAGGACCTGCCCTGGGCCTGTGGCAGTGTCCTGCGTTTGTGGGGGGCATGTCAGAAAAGAGAAAACGTTGCAGCAGTTCCCTGCTGTCCCTTCAGGACAATCAGCGTTTCCACCCCTTAAGTGTGAGAGGCCTGGAAGTGGGGACACTGGGGCACAGGGCACATTGTTTCTTAAAAAATCCACTTTTTGTTCTTGGTAGCTTGAAGCTGGCTTCTTTCCAAACACGCCTCCGATAGAGGAGGGCACAGAGGCGGAAATACAAGGTGTTTGGGAAGTGAGGGCTTTTTGGCAGGTCAGTAACTCTCTGTATTCTGAGGGGCCCACACACTGAACTCGGATCCCAGAACCATGGATTTGGTTGATGGAAGTCCTGGCAGAGTAGTGGGTAAGCGTTGACCTGGGATCCGCATGGAATTCACCAGCAGATGTGCCTGTGGGTGACAGTTGTGTGGTTCATTTAGTAATGGAAAGAAAGGAAAAAAAGAAAGAAAGAAAGGGAGGAAGAAAGAAACAAAGAAAAAGAAAGAAAGAAAAACAGGGCTGAGCCTAGGTGGTGTAGTGTTTGAGTGCGGACTGCTCAGGGGCTTGGCGGTTCAATCTAGCAGTAGCTCTCCAGGAGCAAGGCTGGGCCTCCCAATTCCACCAGAGGGCAGTGATGCCCCCTTCCCCCCACAAAAAGAAAGAATGGAGAAAGAAAGAAAACTTAGGAAACTGTTTCTGAAGTTTGTTTGAGAGCTCTGGGGAGGGAAGAGAGAGCAGAGAAAGGGTCAGGAGTGCCCTGAGCTCCCGGGTGAGATTCACAGGCCCTCAGTTGGGGACGCATGAAGACACACTGTCCAGAGGAGAGGGGGAGAGTTTTATAACCCAGGTCTGGGGGAAGGGGTCGCTGGAAAATTCCCACTGCAACATTGTTGTCTACATTGTTGTCCTGAGCTAAACAGTGTTTGAAGTTATCTGGAAAGGCTAGTCTTCTGCATGTGGGCCTGAAGGCCTCCATAGAGGAGAGGTGTGTGTGTGTGTGTGTGTCTGGCCTCTCCTAGAACTCTTGAAGGGTGTTCACCAGTTCTATCTCATAGCCTGTCTGCCCTGCTAGTTCCTGCTTCTGCCTGACATCCCTGTGATTTTCGTGACACGGGGTGTCTTATTCTGTCTGGCTGCTTTCTGCTGCTGGGGACACTGCAGCAAGCTGAATGCGGTGGCGGCAGTGACCAGGCAGGTGTGTGGGTGAAGCAGTAGCTGGTTTCCTGTGACCCTGGGCAATGTTGTCTGTGCTGCTGGATACGTCTGAGAAAACACGGAGCTAAGACAAAGAATAATGACATAAGGGTGGGCTGAGCCCCGGTGGCATAAGTGGTTGAGTGAGGGACTGCGGCCCGTGGGCTTGGCAGTTCAAATCTAGCGGCGACTCTCAGGAGCAGCACTGGGTAGCTCCCACGATCACCAGAGGGCAGTGATGTCAAAAAATGAAATAAAATGAAAAGAGATAAGGGTTAGTGGTCCTAATAGGGATAACAACTAGGTGGCCAAGGAGGATTGCAGAAAGCCAAACTGGGAGGAATTTGCCCTTCTGTGACCACAGGTAGTAAGCAGGGGGCTACACTGGAAGGACTTAACACAGAAGCCCTGGTGAGTGAGCTGAACCCTGCAGCCTTGGACTGAGGACTGGGGTACTGGCATGGAGAGGAAGCAGAGAGTGGCTGCCCCAGGACTATAGAAGTGGTGGTCACTGGACCTTGTGGGGAATGCCCAGCTCGGTGGATCCCAATGGAAGGAAACCCAAGATCACCATACATGGAGTGCCTTGAGGCCCACCTTGCAGTGGCATGACAGGTTCTGATCTGTTGAGCAGGGATCTGCACTTAGAAGAATTTATCCAGCAATGCGCACACCGGCCCTCTGCATCATCCCCATACTTAGGGTCAGCATAGGGCAATCAGATGGGAGATGGACTGTGTATGGCAGCAACTCATGGGCTGAGACTCCACTTGGAACTATGCTTGCATAGACTCCTCAACTGACAGCGTCTGGAGTGCTGGGTTATTGGCAAAATTGATGATGATGATGATGACGATGACAGTGCAATCGATTTATACCCTGGGGAAGTAATTGACAATCCTTCAATTTTTTGTTCATATGAGTTTTTGCTTTCCTGCTTTTTTAAAAAATTTTTAATCTCTTTGTGTGGATGAGTGTGTATGTGAGTGTGTTGTGAGTGTGCTCTTTGCTTGGTTAATGGTTGGTTTATGGCTGTTATTAATGCAGTTGGTCTTACACGGTTGTGATGTAGTCATTTTATGAGTACTACAGTAAACCTGAGGCACGCAACACCGTAGAGAAGCAGATGGAGTCTGGGCTCCTCCCTAACTCCAGCCCCAGTCAGACAACATGGACCTGTTGAATGCTCACCTTCATGAATGATCACTAAAGGTAAGTGTCTTAGGGCAGAGTGTGGTGAAGAAAGTAGAGGGAACCTGGTTATCAGTCAGAAGAGCGTCTGGAGTCTCTCAGACTTGTTTCAAGCAGACAGCCTCCTAAGGCAGTAGTCAACCTAGGACACAGGGAGGAAGCACACCAGCTTGTGTGATCAAAGGATTATAATTGCAAAAGATGAATATGGTGAAGGGAAAAGGATCAGAGCTAACGTTGGGAACATCTAATTTGCAGATGGAAGACTATGGAGGGCAGTGGGAACCCAGCACCTATCTTCAAAGTATCTAGTCAGACTGAGCTACTGGCAGATTCCTTCTAACCACAGGCACGCATCTCAGACTGCCTTACTATATCAGGCAGAGACCATTGTAAACCTGATTATATTGGATCAAAGTCTATAGTTGCCTAGTTGACCTCCCTAAAGCACCGAAATTTATTCTGGCTGCAAATATCTCTGACTTGTTCCATGACAGAAATTTCCCCCTGCCATTGTGAACATTGATGAGATATTTTCTTCCTTATTATTTCAATTTTGGTCTATTTTTATTTTATCCTTTCCACCTTATTTTCCTTTGGGCTTCTGTTGTTTCTGTTGACTTTCATAGTGTGTGAGGTCCAGGACGAGGGGATGCATGATGATAATATCTGAATCAAGGTTATATAGTGAAGGGAGAGGTGGGGCGATGGGTGATAAGGAGGGAGGAGGATTTCAGGAGTAAACAACTAGAACGAACTGTGATTGCACAAGTCATTTTTAAGGTGGTTTAACCACAAAGAGGAGGATCTTCTCAAATTGATGTGGTTATGATTGTATGTTTCTTTCTGACATGCGTGAACTATTGAATAGTTTGTTAGGTAGATTATGTGCCAATAAAATCAATGGAAGAATACAATGTACATTTGTTCAACCCTTTAAAAAAAGAAAAGAAAAAATACCAGCAATATTTAAAAAAACTAGGGAATAAATTTCTGTCATATAACAAGCAAGAGCTATTTAAACCTAGAACAAATTCAGGTTGGATCAAGAGGGAGGTCAACTGACCATCATCCTATTATACCATGATTTGTTAACCATAGCCAAGTTTTCAGTCATCCCTGTCTGATGGTAAGCTGTTTGAATTCCTTCCTGCGACCGAAGGGCTCTGCCCAGCGCTTCCTCTGACTAGATTTTCTGTAGGTGCATCTTGGGCTCCCACTGTCGTCTACACCTTCTCCAAGTTGGGTATTCACAATTTAAGCTCCAATACTTTTCCCTTCATCATATTTGCATTTTGTATTTGTCCTCTCTGGATCACACAGTCCTGTGTGCTTTCTCAGTGGGGAAATAGTTAATGCCTCACTTAGATGGCTGCTTGTTTGGACACAAGCTTTGAAGACCCTATTCCTTTTGCTAGCCGGGCACAGTCTGCTTCTTCACCACACTTTGCTGTACACCCTTCTCTTCAGTGATTGCTGCATCTTCATGAGTCAAGCAGGGTCATCTTTTCTTAGATCCAGGCTAGAATTAGGTGGGAGCCCAGAATCTGCCTCCTGTCCTTCGGTTATGAATGACTCTGGTTTACTTCACTAGTCATGTTAGGACAAAAACAGCAGCAACCACAAAGCTAACAAACACCACCACCATCTGCCAAAAAGAGAAAGAACACAACCCTAAATTCAATGCCAGTTGTTCCCCTGCAAGAGGCAGTCTACTCCGGAGAGAGGAGCCTGGAGACGGAGAGCCTCTAGAAGGAACAGGGCATCCCAGTCTGGGGTCTTGTAAGAACAACCTGGCGTTCAAGCAGCCAGTGCCCCGGGCACTCAGTGCTGCCATTCCCGGCTGCCCAGCCAGCCCCTGGTCTCAGGGACTGCAGAGGGTACAGGCACGGTGCACCATGCAGCACAGGGACAGAGTCAAAGCCCCCGTGATGCAGCCTGCCAGGAGCTGCAGGGGAAGCAGCAACCGGAGCACATGTCTGACCACGCATGGGGCTGAGCACATGCAGCTCCACTCCTTCATGACCAAGACACTGCAGGGGTCTCCCTCCTCCACTGCAAATACAAGTCTTTTCCAGTGGACACCAGGGATAAGGACAGGTGACTATAAAAAATAAGAAAAGGAATTTGGGTCCTCCACGTGAATTTTATGACAGAAAAAATGGAGAGCAGCAAGCTTGATGAATATGGCCCTGGTTCTCATCCCCAGCACCGACCCTGGGAGGGAGCACCATCCCCAAGGGAAGAATTCCCCAGCAGTGTGCAGGAGAGACATGTGCCCGTGGATGACTTCTTTCCCATCCTGTGTTCTAGTGGGGGTTCACAGTCACCCAGAAGTGAAGGCTGCCATCCAATTAGAGATGACTGTCAGATGAACAAGTCCAACCAAGGAATTGTGGATGTAAAGTGAACTACCACAGAACCCAGCAATACTATGACTGGCTATGTACCCAAAAGAAATAAACAGAACACAAAAAAATAGTTGCTCCCCATGTTCATCACAGCACAGTTCACAATGGCAAGAAGCTGGAAACAGTCTAAATTCCCATCAACAGAGAGTGGATAAAAGAACCCTCTGGTCCATCCCCACCATGGAAGACCACACATCCCTGAAATATAGCCATGAAACCATGAAACACCTCAACGTGTGAAGGGATCTGGAAGACATTAGGCTGAGGGAAATTAGTTGGACACAAAAGGACAAATAGTAGCCAGGGCCCCCTGATGGGAACAAGCAGCAGAAGGGGTATAAGCTCAAGTTTGCAGGACATGCAGCCATCTGGCCGGGGACCAGACAGCCTGACAAAGGACTGGAGCAGTGCGGATGTACCACTCACCACCTGCTTTAGGTAGCTACAGTGATGATCACTTGACAGGAGGCCACCTGGTGCCCTCTGAGATCAAATGGTCCAGGGTTGGGGTGGGGGAGGGGTGGGGGGGATTGCTGTCTACTGAATAGTAGTCATGTGGATGATGTCCCGTGGAGGGGAGGAGGCCCTGTCAGAAATATGAGGCCCACTGGTGGGAGAGGCAGTGAAGGAAAGGGGAGGGAGAAAGGTCAAGTTTGGGTAAACATAGGTGTATGTTTTAGGGGGTGGCATGGGGGGTTAGCTGACCACCAGGTATGTAAAGGAGAGTGTGAGGATGTCCTTGGGGTCAGTTGGTGGGAGGGTCTTTACAGGATATAGAGGGAGGCCAGAATCGATCAAGGGCATCTGGGGGTATCCCTGGAAATAGCTCAGAGGCCACAGAACACTGGGACATTGGATCCTGGAACTCTGAGGTTCACCTCGTGCTCCAGAGGCTGCATGCAGTGAGACCCCACCTGGAAATTCCTGGTTGAAATGGACTCTACCTCAGACACACCCGAAATCTGAGGACTTCCCTGGACAATACACGGCGTCTGAGGTAGAAGGAGACGGCTGTACCTAGAGAGGTGCACTGTAGGTTGGCGACCAAACAAGGCCTGTGTGCTGCATTAAGATCCATGTTATCTCAGCAGTCCTGTGATGGCCATTCTGTTAAATTCTGCTAATGCTCCTTCATATGAGGGGTTATCTCAGAGGTGTGTCATCCTGGGGGTTCACGCTCTTGAAGCTTGATGTATATTGCCTTATTCAGTAAATGAAATTCAGGGATTTTAAGTCTATAGGGAAAATAAACATAACAGGGGTTTGGGGTATGGGGGAATATAGAGTGGTTGGAGAAAAAGGAGGGAGATATGCTCAAGGAGTCCAGGAAGGGAAAGGATGTTTTAGAAAACATGTATGACTATGAAAGAAATTGCATAATTCTGGTTGACATCATTAAATTGTGGAATGATGTGATAAAAATTATTGGCTTTCACATTGCAGCAAATTTTTAAAATGAGCAGATCTAGGAATGGGTTTGGGCCTCATGCACTGAATCCTAGCTCCAGCTGAGGAACTGTAAGTTCTTACATAACGACTTTGCTCGATACTCACCTTCCTGAAATGATCACAGAAGACAAGGGCACTGCAGCAGAGTGGGGTGAAGAAACCACAGGTGTCCTGTTATCAGTTGGAATAGTGTCAGAGGTCTAAAGGCTAGTATGCAAACAAGCAGCCATCTAAGCAAACAGTCACTTAAGTCCACACGGAAGAAGCACACCAGCTTGTGTGACCCAGAGATCACAATAACACCAGTCAAGTGTGGGAAGGAGACAAGCATCACAGCAAGCATGATGATCACCCGATTTGTGGAGGGCCATGGGGGACGGTGAGAGCCCAAAAGCCACCTGCAGAGAATCTGGTCAGGTTGAGCCACTGGCAGATCCGCTGGAGTCACAAACAAGGGTCTCACCCAGCCTGAGTAGCAGGAAGACACCATTGTCATCTTCAGGATGCTGGATTGACCTTGATATGTGCCCAGGTGTTCCCACTGTAGATGAGATCTGAACATGTTCTGGGTGTCTGTATCTCTTACTGGTTTCATGACAGAAATTCCTTCCCTGGATTGTTTAATATTGTTGGGAACACGTCTCTTCATATGCATTATTTGTTTTTTTTTCTGTATACCATTGTACTTTAATTTTTACCACCTTAGCATGATTTTGTTTTTTATTGCTTTCTGTTTGGTCTCCCAGTTGTGATGTACAGGGAAGTGGCTGTATAATGAGAACAGCGGATACAAGCGGCTATAGGGAACGCAGGGATGGGGAGGGTGAGGGAATCTTTGGAGTCCGGGGTGTAGACAAGGGAGAGGGGACAGAGCACTGAAATGGACTGTGATTGCATAACTCATCTTGGAGGCAACTTAAGCATGGGGGAGGGAGTGGTCTAAAATAATCAATGTGGGGGTGATTGTATAATTCTCCTTGATATAATTGAGTGATTGAGTCTTACGATATCTAAATTACTTGCCAATAAAAGTGTTGGGGAAAAAAAGAAAGGTTGTACCAATGGATGTTTATAAAATAAAGATTAAGAAATACATAGGGGAATTGGCAGTTCAATAGCAGGTGTGAACACAAAAATCTGGATATAAAATTAGAATTTTTTACCTTGCTAGCAAATAATTTATTAAGGAAATTGATTCCCAGAAATAAATTGAGCAAAACAAAGAATAATTTATAGCTTGACTTTCACACAATTGAAAGAAGAATACACACAAATTATATATCTTAATTCAATGTTCTATAATTTTAGCGTGTATCACTTTATCGCCTTTTGACTTTGCATGATCAGCCAATTGGCCTACTATGCTTGAAAACTCACCTAAACTCTTTGTAAATTGTTTCAAGGGTTATGGAAAGAAACGTGTGGAGCAGTGAAAGGAATTTTCCTACTTTTTTACTACCACATGACAGTCATAATTGAGAATAATCTGGGTAACCACAAGCTACTGTCAGTAATTATTGATCTGGTCAATGAAAGTCTCAATTAAGGAGGTGATTTTTGGAATCCTGGAGACTTGGGAAAGAGTGTGGCCCAGCCCACACCTTGACATTCCACTTCTGGCTCCACATCTGGGAGAGAATGAACGGAGATCCTGTCATAAGCTCCATGAAGTCAAGGGCATTTTCACATTCTTTGTGGAAATCATTAGTCTTTGTCACTGTGCTGATAACTGCAGAGGAAAATCAGCTGGAACTGAGCAAAAATCAAACTGTCATCATACTACAATAGAAAGTTTATTTCCCACCATCTCTCCTTTGTAAGAAAAACAAAACAAAACCACCTTCATTGACAGAGCACCGATGGAAAGAAGGCTTGAAATGTCTTTCCTCCATTAAATTCTGAGAGAGAGAGAGAGAGAGAGAGAGAGAGAGAGAGAGAACCCAAGTCTCCATCTCTTAATACTGTCTGTGAAGCAAGAAGTAATAAAAACATTTACATATTCTAATGCATCATATTGATATCCAGGAAAGTAATTTGAATGACCTGAAGTAGCCACCTTAAAACAGAGAAGGAGCACTTTTTTTTTTTTTACTGGAAATAAGGAATGACAGAGAAACTATCTTGAATATTTGTCAATTTCTAAAGAATTGACAAATTGCAGGCCTGTGAAAAAGTTATGTCATGATAGCCTTGTTGCCAATAATAAAATGTACCCTTTCAGAGTGGAAAGCTTTTATTCAACACAAGTGTGAGAATATTTTCAAATTTACAAAAAGGTGTGGGTTTTTTTTCTGCTGGGAACAAATGGGACCTTAAAAAAAGTTTGATCCTGGAGTGTGTCCAGAGTGGAAGATCTGTATTCTCAATCCACTAATGCAGCGCTTGAACCTAGTCTCATCCATGAGTTTGAGATTCTGAAACATGAATCTTTGTGGGGTTTTTTGGTGGGCGCTGCCCAGCACTGCTCCTGAGAGCCACAGCTGGATTTGAACCGCCAAGCCCGCAGGCTACAGTCCCCTACTCAACCAGTTACGCCACTAGGACTCAGCCGAATCTATGTGTTTCAATGGACAGAATATGAAATATTCAACAACAGTTTTCTAACAGCATCCAAGCTTTAAGAAAAGACCCCTTCTGCAGCAGCAGTGACAAATGACGGGCGGACATTCACAGTCACAGGGAGAAACTATTTAAAGACCCCCTTCCCCAACATTGTATCTGTGTGGTGCTGATGCTCTTGTGGGCACCACACGCAGGATGACAGATCTGATGCAGAAGCTGATAAGAAAATCCAGAAATCTTCTACTGACACAGAAAAGGGACCTATAAAGGGATTTCCTGTTGTCCTTATTGCCTTATTTTTAAACACATTAAAGATCATTTTATGGTGGGCTTATACAACTCTCATCACAATCCGTACATCCAACCACAGTGTCAAGCACATTTGTACATCTGTTGCCATCGTCATTCTCAAAACATTTCCTTTCTATTTGAGCCTTGATATCACCTCCTCATTTCCCCCTCCCTCCTTACCACCCATTGCCTGAGGAGCCCTTGATAATTTATAAATTATTTTGTCATGTCTTACACTGTTCCATATCTACCTTCATCCACTTCTTTAATGCCCATTCCTCAGGGAAGGGGTTACATGTAGATCCTTGTAATTGTTTCCCCTTTTCTATCCTCCATCCTCTCAGTGTCACCACTCTCAGCACTGATCCTGAAGGGTTCTTCTGTCCTGGACGCCCTGTGTTTCCAGTTCCTATCTGTCCCAGTGTCCATCCTCTGGTCCAGCCTGACTTGTAGGAATCAGGACCATGATGGGGAGATGGATGACAAGGAGCATTTAAGAGCTAGAGGAAAGTTGTGTGTTTCATCGAAGCTACACTGCACAGACTAGCTCAACCCATCCCATCATCCTTCTGTAAGGGGATATTCAGTTGCCTCCAGGTGGGCTCTGGGTCCCCACTCTGTGCTCTCTCTCATTCACAGTGGTATGATTTTTTTGATGCCTGATATCTAATCCCTTTGACACCGTGTGATTACTCAGGTTCATGTGCTTTTTCCATGTGGGCTTTGTTGTTTCTGAACCAGATGGCTGCTTGTTTACCTTCAAGTCTTCATTCCCCCAAATACCATGATTACAATTCTACCTTACATATCCAGCTAGACAAGGAGAGGTACACTGGTATAATTGAGAACTGGAAGTACAGGGAATCCAGGACAGATGAAGCTCTCAGGGCCAGTATTGAGAGTGGAGATACCAGAAGAGTGGAGGGAAGGTGGGGTAGAGAGGGGGAGCCGATTACAAGGATCTACACGTAACCTTCTCTCTGGAGAATGGACAGTGGAAGAGAAGAGACACTGGGCAGCGTAAAATATGACAACATAGTAATAATTTATAAACTATCATGGGTTAGTGAGGAAAGGGGGAAACGGGGAGGGAGGGGAAAAGATGAAAAGCTGATGTCAAGAGCTCAAGTAGGAAAGCAAATGTTTTGAGAACGATGTCAGCAGCAGGCATGGGAAGGTGCTTGACACAGTAAATTTACGTATGGGTTGTGCTAAATGTCGTACGATCCCCAATAAAATGATTTTTATAAGAATTATACATTACAATTTCTTACTAATGGAGAAATAAAAACCTGACACTATATCTGTTTCTAGCCGGACACCCACAGCTTTCTTCCCCACCTTGGCGTATGCACCCATTTGTCTTCAGTGATCCTGTCAGGAGGATAAACATCATGGGATGCCATGAAATCCTTTTTGCTCCCTGAAAACCCATCATCTGTGACCGTGTAATGGGTTAACGACAGTATCTTACACTCGTTTTACAATGTGACCTGTCTCCATTTCCCATGTGCTTACTCTCCGTGGGCAGAACCCCCAGAAGGAACATCTCCGTGGGGTCTTCGTGATGCGTGACTCTGACTAGAGGCTCCCAGGAGCTCTGCTGCACACACTTAAGCTCCTGTCAGCGAATCCAGCTGCTGGGCGGGAGAGGAGACTGGCGATGGGCTTCTTGATGTATGAACTCTAGGACAGAAACCCCCGCGGGCAGTTGTCCATCCTATAGGGAAGCTTTGAATGCACCCAGGACCTAGACCACAGGGATCGTGAAAATCAAAACCCTCTGTCTGCAGCAGGCCGGCCCAGGGCTCCAGGAGACAGTGCAGAAAGAAGGCTCCAGCAGAGGCAGAGGGTCAGGGCAGAGTGCCGCGCCCTGATGGGGTCTGAGACCAGGATGGCGGCGTCAGGGGGGCTGGAGAACCTGCGCTGGGGATTCCCCTTCTCTGCAGGTTCTTGCTCACCCAACCTGTATCCGCTCCTTCTGCCTGGAGACCCGTGACGCGGGGGCGCTTCTCACCCTTATTGGCCTTGTGCTTCCTGGAGAAGCCAATCACCGTCATCGCCGTTCCCGGGTATAAGTTCTCCACAGAAGCTCCCGGCACAGCGTCTCCTCAGGGACTCACTCTGGTTTCCCGCGTCATGGCGCGCCGGATCCTCCTGCTGCTGCTCCCGGGGGTCCTGCTTCTCCCCCAGACACAGGCGGGTGAGTGCGGGGTCGGGGACGCCAGAACCTTGGTGTCGTGGGTTCAAGTGTGCGTGGGCAAGGGGACTCTCGGTCCCTCACCGCCCCCCTCCCCCAGGCTCCCACTCGCTGAGATATTTCCACACCTCCGTGTCCCGGCCCGGCGGGGAGCCCCGCTACATCGTCGTGGGCTACGTGGACGACACGCAGTTCGTGCGCTTCGACAGCGACGCCCCGGACCCGAGGATGGAGCCGCGGGCGCCCTGGGTGGAGCGGGAGGGGCCCGAGTACTGGGAGCGCGAGACCGCGGTCTGCAAGAGCAAAGCGCAGATTTACCGAGTGGACCTGCGGACCCTGCGCGGCTACTACAACCAGAGCGAGGCCGGTGAGCGACCCCGGCCCGGGGCGCAGGGCACGGACCCCGGTCCCACGCGCGGTCACCGTCCCCCACACTCACCCGGCCCTGTCTCCAGCCCTACTTCACCGCAGTCCCCAGACCCCCTGCCCTTCGCCCTTTGCGCCCGGGATCCTCCAGGTTTCGTTTTCTGCTTTGCTGACTGGAGTCTTCGCGCCTGGAGGGCGGGTCAGGGTCTCACACTTGGCAGAGAATGTCTGGCTGTGACCTGGACCCTGAGGGCCGCCTGCTCCGCGGGTACCTACAGCTCGCCTATGATGGCGCCGACTACATCGCCCTGAACGAGGACCTGCGCTCCTGGACGGCGGCGGACACGGCCGCTCAGATCACCCAGCGCAAGTGGGAGGAGGCCGGGGAGGCGGAGCACGCGAGGGCCTACAGGGAGGGCAGGTGTGTGGACTCTC
>PVJH01032522.1:0-22583 GCA_004026705.1 Nesogale talazaci | reverse complement strand
GATAGGAGGAGGCTGGGAAAAGGAGGGGAGAGCCAACAAACAGGGACAAGGGAACCAAAAGAGATCTAAAATCAATGTCAAAGAGGACATAGAATGCCCTGGGGTTTGAAAAAAGGGCCATGTAATCTAGAGTAATTATGGAGAGCTGAATGAAGGTCGAACATGATAGTGGGGACAGAATAAAAGTTAAAGGAAACAAGAAGCAAATTAACTAGGAGGCAAAAGACATTTATGGGGTAAAAGCACAGGCATGTATATATGTAAACATATTAATATGAGAGGGCTATTGATCTATGCACATATATTTATATGTTAACTATTAAGACAGCAGACTGCCATTGGGCCCTCTAATCAAGCCCTCCCCCAACACAAGGACTCTTTGTTCTATTAACCTGGTATTCTGTGAAGCTCCCTGCCCAGACATGACCAATGACAACAAAAAAGAGTGCAGAAGCAAATGTGGTGAAGCCAGCTGATGGTGGCTGGCTATTAAATGATATAATGCCTGGGGTCTTAGTTAAACAAGTGGCCATCTACAGGGAAGCAACGAAATCCACATGGATGAAGCACACCAGCCAGTGTGATCCTGAAGTGTCGAGGGGATCAGTAGCAGACATCAGAATAGCCAAAACAATCATATCCGTGTGAACTAGGAGAGTTGGAGTGGAGACCAGGGTCCATCTGTAGAAAATTGGACATCATCTTACAGAAGAACATCCTCTTACTGTCAGGGTGCTGTATTGTTTGCTCATGAAATACACAGCATTCCTCAGTTCATTTGTGCTTCTTTAGCCCCACTATCACGACCCAGTTATATCTTACAAATCTGGATAGACCTGAGCCTGTACATTGGTATAGATAACAACACAAAGAGTCTAGGACAGATAAATTCCTCAAGAACAGTAATAGAAGTAGCAATACTTTGAGGGTAAGAGGAAAGTGGGGAGAAAAAGGGGGCAAAAGGGGAAATGGTCAAAGTATTAAACACCACCCCTACCCAGGGGGATGAAAAACAGAAACATGGGTGGCAGGAAACAGTGAAAGGTGTAAGATAAAAAATAACAAAAAATGTATAATTTATCAAGGGTTCAAGAGGGTGCAATGATGGGCGAGGGATTGAAAGAAGAGGAGCTAGTTCCAAGGGCTCAAGTAGAAAAAAAAGTGCTTTGAAAATGATGATGGCAGCATATGAGTATATGTGATTGATACAACTGATGCATGGATTGTTATAAGAGTTGTAGTAACCCACAACAAAATCATTTCATTCAAAAGAGCTATAGGAAAAAATGGGAGAAAAAACACTCCTACAGAAAGATACAAGCCCTAAGGCAATCTTGAAAAAAATAATATCACATGAAGACTCATCTCGCTCAGTATTAATTTTTATTATACAGCAACAGGAACCCTTTTCGTGGAATAGCTAAGCACTTGGTTGCTAAACCCAATGGTCAGTAGCGGGGAAGCTAACATTCAGTCCTCAGAATAAGAATGTGGCAACATGTTCCCGTAAAGATTATAAGCTAAGAAACCCTATGAGATCTCTTTGAGTCAGAAGCAACTAAATGGCAAAAGGTTTATATAGCGACTATAATCAGGCCAATGAGTTATTGGTGGAATAATAGATGCATAGGAAAATGCAAACATCCACAACCCCAAAATGGAGCTGCATTGGATACATTCAATTAATATTTGACAAAGATGAAAGGCAATTTAAAAGATAGATTTTTATTTCAACAAATGTCGCTGAAGTTTAGACTACACTTCTTATAGGAACATTTAGTCAAAATAGATACTGTACTTAAGCTTTAATCTCAATGCAAAAAATTAAAAAGTTTTGAGGGCTGGACAGCAGAGAAGTGGGTAAAAGGAGACATTGGATGGTGTGAGATATGACAAAATAATAATAATTTTTTTAAATGATCAGGGGTGAGGGGGTGAGGAATGGATTTCAGGGGCTCAAGTAGAAAACAAGTGCTTTGAGTGTGATGAGGTAAACAAATGCTTGACACAAGGCATGTCGTGTGGATTGTGATAAGGTTTGTATGGTCCCTCAATAAAAATGATTTTTTAAAGTGTTGAGGACAAATAGAAGACAAATAGAATAGAAGACAAATGGATCCCTAGTAAACCGTTTGGGCCTCTCATCTTTGTGGACCAAATGATTACACTCTTAGACACATATCCTGCTCAGAGAAGCCAAAACATAGAGAGTCCCGTAGGGCCGACCCCACTAGGAGACACAGCATCCCTCACTGACCCATAGTGCTACAGGGGAAAACTCTGGAGACACAGTGTGGGCACTACACCTGATACGACCCCACCACACTGAGGCGAAACACTAAGGTTGTGCAAGAGAACATCAAAGGAACAGAGCAACAGCGTCCTTAGGGAAAACCAAAATAGACTCTGGGGCCAGGGCGTGGCACCCCATCAGACTGGACCAGAAAGCACTCCTAAAAGTCAACAAATAGAGCTTGAACGATTTATAGACTTTTCTTGTCAGTTTTTTCGTTGTTTTGTTTTCTTTTGTTGCTTGATTTTGCATTGTCTTGCTTTTTGTGCATATTATTAACTCTACAGGCATATTTAGACAAGACAGGATAAACATTCTGGAGGAGAAAACAAGGGGACTGAGTGGTTAGGGGATGGGAGAGGGGGAAGCAGGGAAAAGGAAGTGGGTGTTAACAACCCCAGTCACCCAGTCACAAGGGAACAACAAGTGATCCAGGTGACCCAGGGTTTGATCAAGGGCAATGGAGACCACACCCTTTGGGATTCCAATTGGTATTTTGAGAAATGCCAGTACTTGGAAACAATTGTTTTGGAGAGACTTGGTATTATATTTTCAAAACCAAAACCTATTGCTATTGCCTTGATTCCAATTCATAGTAACCCTAATCTATTTCCTTTATTCAGATATTGTTCTAGAAAGGAGTATATGATATGGCATAATTCTGGCCAATGAATTGTAACCAGAAAACTTATGAGAAAATATCACTCCCCCAACCATAAAATTATTTTCATTGCTGCCCACGACCACCAGAGGCAATGATGCCCCCACCCCCAAAATTTTTTTTCATTGTTATTTCATGACTTTAATTTTGCTACCATTATAAATAGGGCAATGCTTGTGAAAGCATCAATTGACCCCCAAAGTCAGGCATCCTCAAACTATGGCCTGCAGGTCACATGTGGTCCGCCAAGCACATTTATCCAGCCGCCTGTGTTTTTGCCGCCTTGCTTGTCCTGTTTAACGGCCAATTCATCCCAAGCCCACAGTGAATTTGTTCATAGTTGTTTTTTTTTAAAACTATAGTCTGGCCCTCCAATGACTGAGGGATAGTAAACTGGCCTCTTTTTAAAAAGTTTGAGGACCCATGCCCAAAGGTGTTGCAATCCATAGCTTGAGAACCATTGCTATGGTAATATCCTTATGAAAGAGACTTTCTTATTTCCTTTTCTTCCCTTTTCTTCTTGTGACAATATAGTGTATGATTTTGATGACTAGAATTGTAGTTAACTTCCTACAAATAGGGGAAAAACAAGAAGTGACCATACAGTATTGCGATGCCTTTGTATTGAAAAATCAATTGGTTGCCTGTCTACTTCCACTCATCTTGTAAAGTGAGATAATTAAGTTATTTATTAACCAAGACACTATGTGGTTCTTCCAATATTGGCAGAGAAAGCCATTCTCAATGACACAGATTTATACTCAGAGTTTAACATGGATTACCTGGAATGTGTTGTTTGGTGTGGGATATGTCTGATATGTGAGAAAAAGGAGAAAGGGAGATAAGGCAAACAACAAAACAAGAAGAAATATAAATTCCAGAAACATTTCAAAATATGTGACCTGGTTTTATTTTTGCATTTGATTCAAGAATAATGCACATATATATGGGAGTTTCAAAAGTTCATGGAAAGTGGGATGAAAAGAAAATATACTTTTTCATGAACTTTTTAAACCCTCCCTCTATTATACAGATGATGATGGGCACTATGTATATATGTATATATATATATATTATAAAATTAAATATATTTTACAAATTAAAATTTTAATATTTTGGTACCTCAGTGGATTGTCTTCCATACACCAATTTGAAGATGTGGTCTGGTGGAATATTACTTGCAAAATGATTTTTAATAAGCAATGTGTCATGAAAGTGCTTTATATACATCTAGCACAACTTGTGGTATGTAGTTTTTCCACTTAACATTTTAGGAAAATGGGGTATAGCAAACTTACACAGCTACTAGATGAATGAGCTGGGATTCAAACAGACTCCAGTTGCTTTGAATTAATATCAAAACTGTAGCATGCATTTTATTTAGATTTTTTATAAAAACGATGCCTTAAAAAAGATTCGTTTTATCTTTATTTGTCATTAGTAGTATTTAATCATTTTACAGAGAGTTTTTGTAGCTCTTGTCACAATCCATACATCCATCCATTGAGTTGGGCACATTTTTACATATGTTGTCATCATTTTCAAAATATTTTCTATTTGAGTCCTTAGTACCAGCTGCTCATTTTTTCATCCATTCTCCATGCCCCCCTCTCATGAACCTTTGATAATTTATACACTTTTTTCATGTTTTACACCAACCACTGTTTCTTTTCACCAACTTTTTGTTGTCTGTCCCTCTGGGAGGGGCCTATATGTCTATCATTATGATCGGTTCCACCTTGCTACCCCAACCTTCCCCTTCCCCACCTGGCATCAATACTCTTATTGGTATTGAGGGGTTTATCTGTCCCGAATTCCCTGTGTTGTCAGCTCTTATCTGTACCTGTGTATATGCTCTGGTCTAGTCAGATTTATGAGATAGAATTGAGGTAATGATAGTGGAGTACAGGAAGCATTAAAGAACTATAGAAGAGTTGTATGTTTCACCGGTGCTAAACTGCACCCTAACTTACTCATCTCTTTCTCGTGACCCTTCTGTGCGGGAATGTCTAATGGTCTACAGATGGATCCTGGATCTCCGCTCCATGTTCCCCCTTATTTAGGTCCCGGATGCCTCATACCTGATTCCACCAACACCTCATGATCACACAGGCTGGCATGCTTCTTCCATGTGAATTTTGGCCTCAGATGATATATATTTTGACAGCTGGGCCCCATCATTTTTCTTCACCATATTTGGTTATGGGCCCAGTTTTTCTCCAGTGGTCATGTCAGGAAAGTGAGCATCACGGAATACCAGATTATTAGAATAAATAGCCCTTGCTCAATGTCCATCTGCTACCTTAATACTTGACATATATAAATATATTCTCACATGTCTGCATAAAGACCTCTATGCATGTCCTTTGCATCCTAGTTCTTTCCTCTATTTCCCTCTATTTTCCTCTTGTCCCACTATCATGTTTGGCCTTCATTCATGTCTTAGTAATTCCTCACAATTACATTGCCCTTGATTAAGCCCCACTAGGCAAACTATGCCCTTCTCTCCATCGATTTAGTTCACATGTTTTTTTCCCTTTTCCCTGGGTTGGTTGACACCATCCTTGCTTTCTCGCACCTCCCCCTCTCACATATACCTCCAGAAATGTCAGTCCCATTGTTTTCCCCTCCAATTATTTTGCTTGTTTGTTTGTTTTGGGGGGGCATCACTGCCCTCTGGTGGTGGGAGTAGGAGGCCCAGCCTTTGCTCCTGTGTAGCGGCTGCTGAAATTGAACCTCCATCCCAGTGGGCCGCAGTCCTGCACACAACCACAACGCCACCAGGGCTCGCCACCCTCCAATTATTTATACCACCTGTCTTATCTAGATAGACATGCAGAGATGATAATAATAAGCACAAAACAAGACAAAGACAAGTCAAGGAAGGAAGACAAAACAAAACAAATCAAAATAGCAACAAAAAAGAAAAAACATTGACAAAATAAGCAAAAGCCTCTATATAATTCCAGGTCTGTTTTTTGACCTTTAGGGGTATTTTCGGGAGCCAAATCTGATGGGGTGCCACACTCTTTCCCGAAAGCTTATATTAGGTATCCCCTGGTGCTTTGCTTCACTTGTTGCTCTGTTGAGTGCTCTGAGTGTTTTCTCCCAGTGTGATGGGGCCATTATCTAAGAAGTCACCTCATGGTAAAATCTTAGAATAGATTTGTGTATATATATTTGGTCCACATGTACTTGTCCTCCATGAGTCTATGTGATCCAACAGGCAGCAGACACTCAGTGGATGAGTGGATGCTGCAGGAAATACTCTGCATTGTTAATGCTGAGGACCCAGATATCACTGAGCTTGACTCCTGTCCTTTTATTTGGGAGGAATCTATACAAAAAGGGTCCTAGCTTGCCCAAAGTCACACAGAACTGGTACATAGGTCCAGACTGGCCCCCCCTTCATGTCATACACTATACTTCACATGTCTGATGGACACACACACACACATACACACACTGCCAGAGACTGTAGCATCAAGCATTCGATCTTGGAACCACCAGACTTTAAGTAGTAGAAGTCAAACAGCTCCTTGTCTAAACACTGGCATTGTCACTGCCCACAAAGTAAGAAATCCTTCTGCTCCAGTGCCTTGTAAACTGTGTTAGACAAGATTCTCTAGAGAGACAAAATCTTGACACTATAAAGTCTTGATATACTTATATAGATAGAAAGATAACACAAGAAATAAACTGTTAACTAATCTATAAAGCAGTACAAATGGCTGGGTGCAACTCACTTCTGTGAGACAGCTAGTACACTGGCAGCCCTTTGAGTCTTGAGGACCACAGAGTAATCCGCTGTAGAGAAATTCAGGCTATCTGGTCACAAACAGCAAATGACAAAGCAGGTCACCAACAGTCAGCCTTATGACAGAGTCCAACAGTCCCCAGGTTAAGAGATGTATGTATATTCCAGGAGCATGGCCAAGCAGGGCTTGAAGGAACCTCACTTGTCCCCCCTCCCCGCACCTTCCCCATAACCACACATTATCATGGCCCCAGTTCTATCATATCCACATAGACGAAAACAGGTACATTGACACAAATAAGAGCTGTCTACACACACTGAATCCAGGACAGATAAATCCCTCAGGAACAGTAATCGGAGAAGTGATACCATGAGGGTAGGAAGTAGGTGGGGAAAGAAGCAGGAAAAAGAGGAAACTGAACTCAGTGTTTGAAGTATAACCACTGCGCCCAGGGGTACAAACAAGAGATGAGGGTAATGGGGAACAGTGGACAGGTAAGATGTTAAAATAGTAATTTATCAAGAGTTCATGAGGGTGGAGGAGGAGGGGAGGAAAAAAGAGTTGCTGATACCAAGGGCTCAAGTAGAAGGAAAGTACTTTGAAATTGATGACAGCAACATATACACAAATGTGACTGTTACAATTGATGTATGAATTGTTACGTGATCTTTAAGATCCCTCAAATAAAGAAAACTAAAAATAAATAAATGGGAGGGGGGAAGGAAAAAATGATTTCACACCAAAGGAAGCAGACTGAAATTTGTAATGGAAGGCTGTGGGCAAGCTGAAATACTTGCTAGGTGACCACCTGGATCCCCTTGTTGAGTGGAAGTGAGAGAAATGCAGCAATGAAGATAAGGGTTGAATCTGGCCACTTTCTCCTGTGCACCGGGTTTACAAGGAACTATAGAAAAATGAGATCAGGTTGACTGGCCAGAAGGTCATGACCTAGCACACAGAGGCCAGAGTTCTTGAGAATTTTTGATGACCCCATGCTGTAAAGGTGAAGCGACGAATGGGCATGCTGGTGAGGCTAAGTGAGGCAGCCCACATTGAATTGACAAGAATCTGACCAGAGTAAGAGATGTGAGCCTGTGGACTGGTGCATACAGCTGCAGACTTTATGGACAGCCTGTCCTGATCTGACTTCACTTATTGATATGGATTTCACAAAGTTCCAAAAGCAAGTATATACCAATGTTTATTCATTAATCCACAGAAGGGCATTTTAGGAGTTCCCATTTTGTGCTTTTGTAGATAGGGCTGCCATAAACATGTATGTTAGGTGGAGTTTTCTAGAGATGAAAAAACAGTGACCCTCAGAAATATATAATAACTTTATATACAGAAAAATATTTTATCAATATCCTTGGAGATCACAGGCCAGTAAGGGAAAACACATAAATCCAAAGTCATCAGGAACATGACAGGGTATGATAGCTCCCAGGATTTGAAGGTCACAGGAACTGGCAAGTTCAAAGCCAGGCATGTAATCCAGGCAAGCTGGACGGCAAAGAGCAGCGAGAGCAGGAGAAGATCTCAGTGTCTCTCTAATATATATATATAAAGAGGCCTCATCCCATAGAAGTATCATCAGGCTGAGACCTGGTTGATTTTTTAGACTCTCTCCCTACACACACACACACCTGCCAACAGGCTGAATTACAATCCTACTCTCATAAGTGGTATACATATATCTGTCCATGTTTTGTTCTTAATTTTTTCGAGGGATATAGCCAGTAGAGAGGTGACTAGATCCTGTAGTTTTTCTACCTGAATCTGTTTAGGGAAGCACCATATTTTTTCCATGGTGGTTGTACAATCTTGAAATCCCACCATCAGGGTTTCAATCTTTCAACATCCCTTGTATCATTTGCTATTTTCTGTTTTGAATTATCTTTCACTTCCTGTCTGATGGGGTGTTTCATTTTTAAATGTTCATTTCTCCCCTAGCTAGTGATTGTGTGTACTGCACTCAAGCTAAAGTATTTTACCCTTACCATTAACCTCATATGCATGTGAAAGCTGAACAATGAATAAGGAAAGTCAAAGAAAAACTATGCTGGAGAAGAACACTGACGAAACCATGAATTGTTAGAAGAGTACAGGATCCCAGGTGGTCAGGTAGCTAAGCATTGGACTGTGATGCACATGGCCCACAACTGGAAAGCACCAGCATCTCTGCTGGAGAAAGATTAGGCTTTCTACTCCAGTAAATATCCCTGGTCTCAGAAACCCACAGGAGGCCACTATGAGTCATGACATGACATTGAGTTTGATTCAGTTTGGGCCAGAAGAGTCAGGAGCCCTGGGGCAAAGTGATTAGGTGTGGAGTTTCTAACCACTAAGTTCACAGTGTGAACTCATCAGCTACTCTGCGGGAGAATGAAGAGGCCATTGTAAAGATTTACAGCTTTAGAAACCCACAACAATTATACGCTGTCCTATAAGATCATTATATGTCAGAAATGACTCAAAGACAATGAGTTTTGAGCCAGAAGTGTGACCAAAACTGTTTTGAAAAAGTACTTCCATCAAGCATGGAGAATGGGACTTCTTCTTACCTCCTTTGGGGGAAGGAAACCATACTTGGTAAAGTAGTTCTGTCCAGTTAGGCCTGTAAAGAGTTGTGGCCTCTTTAGTTCTTGAAGCCTGATATCTAATCCCTTTGACACCTCGTGATCCCACAAGCTGGTGTGATTCTTCCATGTGGGTTTTGTTGCTTCTGAGCTGGATGGCTGCTTGCATACTTTCAAACCTTTAAGACCCTAGACACTATGTCTTTTGATAGCCGGACACCATCAGCTTTCTTCACTACCTTTATTTATTCACACCTTTGTCTTCAGTGATCGTGTTGGAAAGGTGAGCATCTTGGAATGCCAATTTAATAGAAGAAAGTGTTCATGTACTGAGGAAGTACTTGAGTGGAGGTCCAATGCCCATCTGCTGTTCTACTACTAACCCTATAAAGTATGCATGCTGATCTATTCCCCATCGTCACTTATAAATGTATGCACCTATGTACATACCTGTATTTGAAGCTCCATAAATGCCCATTATCCCCCCGTTCCTTCCTCTATTTCCATTTGCTTCCCTCTTGTCCCACTATCATGCTCAACCTCCATTTGGGTTTCAGTGTTTTCTCTCTGTTTCATTAGTCTGTGTCAATCCCTATTGGACTTCTCTCACCCACCTTGTCACTGATTTTGTACCAATTGTTATTCCCTTCTTTCCTGGGCTGATCGACATCACCTCCTTTCCCCTTCCTCCCCCTCTCCCATGTCCCCTACCCCGTAACCATCAGTCCTATTGTTTTCGCCTCCAGACTCTGTCCAGCCTATCTTTTCTAGATAGACCTGCAGAGGTAACAATATGTACAGAAAAGGCCTCCTAAAATGAAGCAACCAAAGCATATAAAACAATGATAAAAACAGCAAGAAAACCCCTCGATGTGTTATATATATATATATATATATATATATATATATGAATAATAAAAATAAAAACCTGCATAAAGTTCAAGATCTGTAGTTGACCTCCAGGAGTGTCCCCTGGTTGAGTTGTGGGGGTGCCATACCCTGGCCCCAAAGTATATCTTTGGCACTCCATCTGAAACTCCGTGCTCTGTTACACACTCTTAGTGCTTTGCATTGCTGTGATTGTGTCCGACAGGCTTCAAGAAATAAAGAGCATAACATTGCGTGCTCACTTTCCTGATATGATCGCTGAAGACAAATATGTACATAAGCTAATGTGGTGAAGAAAGTGGATGGTGCCCGGCTATCAAAAGATATAGCATCTGGGGTCTTAAAGACGTGAGTAAACAAGCAGCCATTCATCTCAGAAGCAGCAAAGCCCACATGGAAGAAGCACACCAGCCTTTGTGATCAAGAGGTGCTGAAGGGATCCGGTGTCAGGCATCAAAGAGCTAAAATTAAAATCATTATTGCTGAGGGGGAGAACAGATTGGGGACTCAAAGCCCATCAATAGGTGAAGCGACATCCTCTTTCAGAGGGGTTGCAAGGAGGAGATGAGCCAGTTAAGATAGAGGGTAGTAGCAATGAAATTTGCAACCTTCCTCTAGTTCTCAAATGCTGCCTCCCATAATCACAATTCTACCACATAAATCCAGATAGACCAGGAAATGTACAGTGAAGTTGGAAACATGGCAATTTTAAGATAGAAAATCCCTCAAGACTAGTAATAGGAGTGGTAATATCGGGATGGTGGAATAGAAAGGGAGAACCCATTTCATGATCTACATGTAGCCTCCTCTCTGGGACACGGCCCAAAACGAAGTGAGTATTGGTACACATTGGACAGTATACAGTATGAAAATATAACAGTTTGTAAATTACTAAGGGTTTGGGGGGGGAGAAGGGAAATATAGGGAGCTGATACTGGGGGCCTGGATGAAGGGAGAGGATGTTTTGAGAGTGATTATACACATAAGCATGTAAATGTGGCCTGCATACAATTGATATATGTATGGACTGTGATGGCAGTTGTATGAACCCCCAATAAAATGATTCATTAAAAAAAGCCAAATTAAAAAAATAAATCATCTGAAACTAGTGAAAAAAATTTACATCCTCAGTGAGGTTGTTGTTTATGAATTGCATTAATAGCAATAGGCTTTTGTTTTGAAAAATGAGGTAAAAAGGAAGAAGCGATCTATTATCTATCCATGTACACATACAATGTCATTTATTTGCATACATAATTATTTGAGGTAACTTCATAAAGTTTGTGGAAATGGAGGTAAAAATAATGGAATTTTTTTCTTAAAAATTTTGAAGACCTATATTTAAAAATTATGGTGACTTTAAAAGGAAGTGAGGGAATGCATATATATTTAGAAAACAGTAATGAAAGCACATATAGTCTGTCTTTTGATATTTGCCATTAACAGAAATAGGAAATTTAGACAAATTTTGAAAATTTGTACAATTTACTTACTTATGAAAGCCATAAATACTTTTATTTGTTAGATCAGATTTTTAAAAAATATTGTTATGCATGGTATTTTATTAAAGTATTGAACTTATGGTTTTATGTTTCCAATTACTATGCATACATTTCTATGTCAATATATTTATTACTTAGGATTAAATTAATAAAGTAAAATTTTGATATAAACTGTCTGACCAGACATGAATACAGTCTTCCACAAGAAATACTGTTAATTGTATTATGAGCATTATTTTTTGACTAAAACAGAAAATACTGCATTTTGGATGTTTTCTGGAGGAGCGATGGGCATAAAAATTATGTTCAGAAATGAAAAATTAGTCTTCAGGGTTCAGTGATGAAAATCTCCTTGAGTGCTAGAGCTCAGTGGGCTGCCGACAAAATGTATCTTAGGTACCCCTTGATATAAATAGTTTTCCAGAGCGGCAAAAGTTAGCTGAAAATAAGCAAATTCAGGAGAACCAGCTCTCACCTAGCCTTATAATTAGATAGTGATAATGTTTAAACATCTGATCTATGGCCAGATTTAAAATCTCCAGATGAATTGCATGCAGATTAGTTTAAATCCTTTCTAAATGCTGTCCTTACCTAAAGGACCCACAGGGATAATGCATTTTTCCTGGTTTGTCAAGTTTATTTAACACCCAAATAAATAAATTTCCAAATTTTCAGTTCTTTGTAGTCTTCGAGTTTGAGTAACTAAAAACTATAACAACGAGCTAATAAGAGAGGATAATAGTAATAGCAAGGTTGTTCGAAGACTGGAGTCAGTGCCAGCTGAGAGAGACTCTACGAGCTAGAGGAGCACTGTACATCCTCAGTTATTATGTCTCGCCACGTTGTTGCAGCTACTGTGTCAATCCATCTTCCTAGTTTTTTGCTGACTCACTAATATGAATATGATTTACTTCAGGTGGCACGTGTTTGTACAATTTGCACACTACCACTATATTTAATGTAGAAACAATTTATTTATCCCTTCCAGGCAAAGTACTAAATTAGATACTAAGCTACAGTATGGATATTATTAGTCCCACTCAACCAATGAGATTGATATGGTATCAGAATGAAGGCCCTAAAATGTCCTGCAGAAATCTGTGTTACTTGATTTAAATCATTTTACTATTGAACACATTTACAAAGAACAGGCTTGGATAAATATGTGTTTCCATTGGTTATCCTCTGCTCTGCAAAAGGCTACCTGCATAGAGTGTTGATGACAATTTTTCAAAGCTTGGGTAAAATATAGCATGGTACCAGGCTAACAGATCTAAGACAGAAGGAAGAAAACTGTATTATATGGCATTTTTTGTTCTGTCAGTGAACAAAATAAAGTTAAAGCAAGTGTTATGGACAATGTGAAATAGTATAAAGGATTAGGCTAAAAATCTGTTTTTGAATTTAGCGTTCAGTATTTGACACATATTCACATGAATGCTGATAATGGTGATATTAATATTATTCTATGAAGCAGAAAGGTAACAGAACTATTGAAACCTCATTATAAGTTCCTTTTTTAATTCTAGAAAGTGAATTACCATACACAATTGACATAAAGCTATTGTCACATTGCATGTGGGACAGATTTTATGTCTGTGGCTAAGGGACTTAGTTGAAAACACTCACTCTTTAAAACAAACCTACATGTGAAAATCAATTTCAGGAGATTCATTGGACTAAAGCTTCCACACAGTTTCAGAGCAGAAGTGATGAATTTAAAAAGAAAAGACATACTAAAACCTTCAAAGGGTGAAATAAATTTCTACAACCCCATTTTTAAATGTCATGACAGACCTAGAAAGAATTAAGTGAATATAACTAATTAAAATCAAATTACTAAATCGATAGTGTAATTTAGCCTGATCTAAAACTCACTCTAGCAGACTTGAAATGCTTGGATTTGACAAAGTGAGGTCTGGATCTCAATCAGACAAGATGATGCTATTTTCCAGGAACCAAGCAGAAGAAACTTTACTCTTAGAATTTAGGTTAGTGATAAGGCACAAACGAATTTTCTCAGAATATATGAGGTAACTCAATATTCAAAATAATCTACAGCAATTTCATTACTTTAATTACATAAAGGCTAAGCACATACCTCAGTTTGAGAAGAAAACTTATTTAAATAACTCCTAAATTTCAGATACAGTTTCAAATTAATTTTAAATAATGTAATTTAAATCTATAAGCCTCATGGTATGTTTATTATAATCTTATTGTTCAGTTTCTATATAAAACTAACCCTTGTAAAATTATGTTAGTGAAACACTTATTGATAGAACTGGAATATTGAAAACATTGATTTTCTATGAAATCTAGGACACAGAATGAGCTATGTAACTCCTTGGGCTCATATCAAAGGACATGATCTGGTGTGGGAAAAAGTGTTTCTAGTATAAAGTAGAAGACAATTTGGAAAGCCATTATCTTTGATATGGGGCCAGATGGTGGAATTATGCTACATAAATAAATGGTGTATTACATTTGGTGAATTGATTAGTATAGAGAAATCACACATTTCATTTCAGCGTGTATAAAAATGAAGGGAAAAGGAGGATGTTTGGAGAATGACAACAGCAGCGGACGTGTGAAGGTGCTTGGCACAGTATGTTTATTTATGTATTGTGAAAAAGCATGGACGAGCCCCTAACAAAATGATCTTTAATAATAAAAAATGAAGGTTTCATATATACCTAGTATTTTCTTGTACCCAAATTATTAACTACAGCATTCATAGAAGCTGGCTTCTGCTAACATACCAGAATGAGGAGGGATAATAAAGTGTACTACATTTTCTGTAAAGAGATGAAAGTGATAGCATTTCACATAAAAAAGAATTATCCCTCATGGCATTATTCAATGTCTATTGAAATTGCTTGAACGCTTATAAAGCCGACCAGAACTGAAAAGCAGATCCTCAGTGCAAAAAAAAAAAGAGAGGGGAAAGAACCATAACAAAAAGATTGTCTTTAAAGTATAAATAGCATGGAAAGATGTATGCTAAATGAAGTGATCAAGCTATAAATTTATAAAGCAACAAATAATGCGCTGTGAAGTAAGCCAGACACAGAAGAGCAAATATTGCATGATTATAATTACACAGTTAAAAAATACTACCTGTATAATTAGCTATGGTATTAGAAATAAAGATGAGATCACTATGTGAAAACTTTTGTATATAGAGGGTATCCTAAACACTTTAAATTTATTTAAATGTTTGCTTATTTAAAAGCTTAATATAAACAACTTTAATGTTTCATTGGAAGATAATACCTTGGTAGAAAAAGATAAGTAACTTGGGATCTACTCAAATAACAGTATACTACTTAATGAACATTACCAAACTAGTGATGTCAGAAATAAAAGAAACAGTTTTTTTGCTACTAGACACTGAGAGAAAGAAATAGGACACAAAAAGAACACATTCTGTGATTTGAAGTGTAGAAAGTTCTAGATTGGAGGGAAACTCAATTACAAGCTGTGATATGCAGATGACAAGACCTTGTTTGCTGATAGAGAAGAGGACATGGAGCATTTACTGATGGAGATCCAATAATGTAGACTTCAGTATGGACTATAAATAAGCATAAAGAAAACAAAATTCTCAAAACTGAGTAAATAAGAAACGTCACGGTAAATGAAGACAAGATTAAAATTGCCAGGGCTTTCATTGTATTTGGATCCCCAACCAATGTCCATGAAAACAGCAGTTAAGAAATCAAAAAGATCCATAGCTTTGGGCAAATATATTGAAAAATATCTTGTTTTAATTTGATTTTTTTAAATTGTGTTTTGGGTGAAAATTTACAAAGCATTATATTTTTCCATTCCACAATGTCCTACCCATTTTGTTTCGTGACCTTGATGGCAACCCCCACAATATGCAGCATGCTTCCCACTCCTCCCTGAATTCACATTTCCCATTATCCCATTTATTTCCTGCCCTCTATGATTTGCTTTTTGGCAAATGCTACCACCATTCTAATCTGGAATTGCTATGAAAGGAAGCCTGAGATTTGGGACTTCTCCCTTGCAGTGACATAACAAGTTGTAATCTGTTGAGCAGTAATCTGCACATGGGATCATTGGTACAGGTAGGTTTCCCCAACATCAATCACCATACAACAGAAACCAATTTGATTAGAGACCAAACTGTGTAGCACCCAAACTCATGGCTCATGGCTCAAGATGGAACTCTACTTGTATAGACTCCTCACACTAACAGTATCTGGTGTGCTGAGTAATTGAGACAATTGATGATGGCAATAGTGCAATGGAATTATTCCCCAGGGGGGTGATTGCCAAGGTTGCCCTTCTTTGTTTATGTGGGGTTGTGTTTTCCTGCTTGTAGCTTGCTTTTCTGTTTTTTTTTCTTTTTTCCCCATGTGTGTATGTGTGTGTGTGTGTGTTCTATTTGCTTGTTTGCTAGTTGACTTATGGCTGCTATGGATGCAGTTGGCATCACAGGGTTGTGATTTTGTCATATTTAAACAGCAGAAAGAAACCTGAGACATGCAAACCCCATGGACAAGCAGGTGGAGATTGGTATACTTCTCAACTTTGGCCACAATTCAAGGACAATTAGTTCTGATAACTTGGCCCTGCTCTCTACTCACCTTCATGAAGTGATGATCAGAGTGTTACAGTAAAATGTGGGGAAGAAAGTACCTGACTATCAGGCAAAATACTCTCTAGTGTATAAAAGGCTAGTATCCAAGAAGCAGTCATCTACGTGAGGAGGCCACTAGTCTACATGGAAAAAGCACACCAGCTTGTGTGATACAAAAATGAGAAATACAGAATTTGAATATGGCGAAGGAAGAAGTATCAGAGATGAAATTATGAACACATAATTTGTAGACGGTAATGGAGGACTGTGGAAGCATCAAACCCATCTGCAGAGTATCCAATCAGATTGGACTGCTGGCAGATTTGCTCTAACCACAGGCAAGAGTCTCAAACAGCCTTATTATCAGGTGGAAACCATTGTAATCTTGACTATGCTGGATCATACTCAATACTTGGCCCTTGACCTCCCTATAGACCTGAGCAGAAATTGGTCCAGGTCAAGTATTTCTTACTTCTTCCACATCAGAAGCTTGTTCCCTGACTTTTAAAATGATGGTGGGGTCTTTCCTTTCTCATGCATTACTTGTAGTTTTGCCTTTATATTATTATAATTTTGTCCTTACCATCTTATTTCAATTCAATTGTATTTCTTGTTTCTGTTTGGATTCTAGTTTGTGAAATCCAGGAGGATTGGGAACATAGTGATACTAACTGATACAAGAGTTGGTAGGGGTTGCAGATTTGGGTGGCAGGGAGGGGAAGGGGTTTTTAGGAAGGGAGACTAGAATTGATTGTGATCATGCAACTCATCTTAACGGTGATGTAACTATTGTAGAAGGGTGTTCTAAAATTGACGTGGTAAAAGGATTGTGCAATTATCCGTGATATGATTGATTGCATAAATGGCTGAATTGCATGATATGCAAATTATGTGCCGATAAAACTCTTAAAGAGGAAGAAAGAATTCTAGCAGGAGGTAGTTCAGTAAAACAAATAAATATAAATACCTAAGAGAGGAATATGCATGGCACAGTGTGCAGATATGTGATTCAGCTAGTTTCAGTGACCTGCCAACTGGGGCCTGTGGGGGCTTCGACCTCCAGTGACCAAAACCAAAACCTGAAGAACAAACTAGCTATCTTCCAGCCAAGGCTTCCTCATAGCGACACCCTGTGGATTTATTTCTGAGACATTAACATTTACATTTTTGAGACTTGCAACTCTTCCTGAGAGTAGAAAGCCATCTTTCCTCCTTGGAGCTGCTGCTGGTTTTCAACTGCCAACCGTGTGGATCTCATCCAAACATGTAACCACTACACCATGTGTGCTTTCAGTTCTCCCCAATCCAGATGTAAGACAAACACATTGAGTCTTCAGACCTCCTCTTTCCTTCTTTTTCTAGAACTGGAGACACTTCGTAATCTTGTTCTGCCAGTTTCAGGGCTGCCAACTTTTTTATTTGGGTGGAGAAATTCTTTGATTTTTCTGCTACCCTTTTCTCCTGCCACAGAACTTATCTATCCTTCCTAATCACCTTCCTCCTTCGCTGTGCCTTCCTCAAATGATATCACCCAAATGCTTTTTGGAGGGAGTGTTGAGTGCAGGCAATACAATTTCAATATCTGCTCCTTCAGAGTGTGGAGGGAAAGCTAGTTTGGGGATGGAGTCACTTCCCTATTGGGGCAGGTTTGCAGTTAGAGTCCACCGTAGAATTTGACGCTGACTGGATTGTTTGTAAGCAAGCAAAAATTCTAGCCTGGAAGATATGAAGCAAATAATAAGAATAAAAATAGTAGAGAAGCAAGTAGCTTTAAGAAAGGCACTAACCAGGAGCTCAACGGCCACACACTGAAACAGGAACTCCATCCTTGTCGCCTGAACCTTATCTATGAAGGGAAGAATCTGTACTTGAGCCTGTCCAGTTTTATTGATCCCAAGAAATATTCTTCTTTAAATATGGCATTGTATCGCTGCTAGTATAACTGGGTCGTTTCTAGTGTGTAGAGTGACTGCTGTCAGAGACCTTGAATTTTTAGGGTAGGAAGAGAAGGTAGATGGGGTGTTGAGTTAAATTAACATAACAAGAGCTAGGTTGGCATACATTCAGTTGGATGAAATGGCCTTAATGGTGTCTGCAGCATGCTTCAGTCATACCTGTACAAATTCCCACTAAAATGGAAATTAAGGGTCTTGCTCTTTTTAACATGTTGTGAGTGGTGCTTAAGAGAATAAATTCCAAAAAAAAAAAAGAAAAGAAATTCCATCTTTGTTTTTGACAGATAATATGGATGTGTGATATGGAGAATTTCAGCTTACAAGAAAGCTTTGGTTATGAAAGGTGGTGGAAATTTCCTGCAACTTTTCTTTTGCCTCTGGGTTTATAGAGCATTGACTTCTATTGAGGAGCCTCGGTAGCATACTGTGTTACACATTGAACTGCTAACTCCTCCTAAGAAATTCAAAGCCACAAGCACCTCCATGGGAGAAAGATGAAACTTTCTACCCCAATAAAGAGTTTCTGTCTGAGAAACTCACAGGGCAATTGTACCCTGCCTGGTAGGGTCACTATGAGTCAGACTCCATTTTAACACAATGTTACCCTACTGATGGCAAAATTGAAATGGTCTTTTAATTTGATCAGAACCAGTCCCGCCTCCATACTCAAGAACCAAGACCCTACATTCCATCTGTATCCAATTCAATTGAACCTCGTGTGATAGTAATTTCTTTAAAAATAACTAATATCAGACTAGTATCAATAAGTTAGAAAATAAATATATCCACGTGTTCACCTCTTCAAACTTGACCCTATTTTGGTATAATTATTCTGATTAAAATACTGAAAGGAAAATGGAGAGTATAAATTTCTCAAAGTATATTTCTGATACTCAATTTTAAGAAAAGGTTATTTAAGAAAGTTGGCCAAGGTAGCCAATTGGAAAATAATAGATGATAAGACAGTTGAATAAAGTCACAAATAGTGTCATATAATGCATTAGTGTTAATTGATAAGTACCTAAGGTCAAATATTTGGACCTATTCCAGGACCCTTGAATAGCCAATAATTTCATCAGTAGCTTGATTGGTATTGTGGCCCTAATTTATTTTAATCAAATACCAGACAATTCCCAAGGACCACCACTTTTCTGTCAATTTGTTATCATTTGGTGACTTGTATTTTGCTGTGATGCTGGAAGCTATGTCACTGGTAGTTCAAATGTTAGTAGGGTCACACAAGGCAAACTGGTTTCAGGGGAGCTGATAGACTAAGAACAGACTACAAAGAAATTTTTGGCAGACAACTTCAGAGGAAATAATAGGGAATATCCTATGCAAGACATAGAAATATTGTCAGATACGGAAGGCCCAATTACTGGAAGTGGAAAGAGTACCAGGTGATAGGCCCCGAGTTGGAAGCCACTCAGTAGTTGCTTTCTCAAAGCAGAATTGACTATGGTGAAGTGAAGTCTATAGGTTTTGGCCTGTGTGAGTGAAGCCTTCCAGATCTTCATTTGCAATCTATGGAAATTAGAACTTAGGATATCCAAAACATGAATCTTGGAAAAATTAGAAGGCATCAAAGATAAAATGAATCACATAAATACCAATAGTCTAGGCACTAGTCAGATGAAATTGATTGGTATTGGCCAATTTGAGTCAGAAAATCATATGTTTGACTGTGCGGGAATAAAAAATCAAAATGTGTCGCACTGCATTCATTGTCAAAAATGACATTTCAAAATCTATCTTAAAGTAGAATTCTGTCTAATTATTCAAATTTATGCATCTACCACAAAGATAGTCACAAAGAAACTAAACAATTGTGCCCATGTCTTCTCTTTGGAATTCACTCAAGATACATTGATGACTGGATACATTGGTGACTGGAATGCAAATATTAGAATCATAAAAGAAGGAACAGAAGTTAGAAAATGTGGTTTGGCTATAGAAAGAACATTAGAGATTGCATGATAGAATTTTGCCAGACCAACTAATTTTGCAGATATCTTTTTATAAAATAAAAATATACATATTGGCATATACAGATGGAATACACAGATATCAAACTGACAAAATCTGTAGTTGAAAGATGAAAGTGGATGTCAAAATATATTCTGAAATTTGTTTTTAATCATAGAGTAGATAAAGCGAATAAAAGAAATGATGAAGTCAAAGAATTGAACAGAAAGGGCAGTTCTAGATGTTAAAATCAAACACTGCAACAAAATCTGCAAAGACCTAGAGTTTGAAAACTAAAAGGGAAGAATGTATCCTGAATAGCTAAAACTGAAAGAACTCAGGAAAAAAGTTCAAACCTTGAGTTGAGATATTGATTTTTTGGGCAAAGTAGTGAATGCTGCAGGAAGCATCACACACATACACACAATGGAAAGAATACATAGTCACTATACCAAAAAGAACAATTGTTATCACACCATTTCATGAGCAAAAATCAATGGTACTGAAGAAAGAAGTCTAAACTGCACTGAAAGTATTTTTCAAAAACAAAGTTCTGGGAATTGATATACCAAGTACCTAATGAAGCACTAGAAGTATTCTCTCATCTGTGTCAGAGAATTTGGAAGACAGCTACTTAACCAGTTGCCTAAAAATATTCATGTTTGTGAATCTTTCAAAGAAAGGTGACCCAACAGAATGGGCACAGTATAGAACAAAATCATTGGTGTCAAATGCAAGTAACATTTTACTGAAAATCATCCCACAAAGGTTGCAGCTGTATATTGACTGGGGGCTGGCAGAGGTTCAGGACAAATACAGAAGAGGGTTGGGAACAAGGGATGTCATTGCTGATGGCAAATGGATCTTGGCTCAATGGAGAAACTATCAGAAAGATGTTTACTTTGTTTTATTGTGAATGTGAAGACATTTGACTTTGTGACTCATAACAACATATAGATAACTCTCGTTGAACGGGAATTCCCGAACAGGTATTTGTCCCCATGTATCAAGAGGCAGTTATGTAACTAGAACAAGGGAATAAAACCAGGAAAGGTGTATGTCTTGGTTGTAAGCTTTCATCATACTTGTTCAATTTGTATGCTGAGGAAATAATCAGAGAAGCAGGATTATATGAAGGAAATTGTAGCATCAAGATTGGCAGAAGTTTTATTAATAACCTGTTATATTCAAATGGCACAGTATTGATTTCTGAAAGTGAGGAGGACTTGAAGATCAAGGATTGAAACATCCATTATGAATTACAACTCAATATAAAGAAGAGCAAAATCCCCATAACTGGACCATTAGGTAACATCATGAAAAATGGAGAAAAGACTGAAGTTGTCAAGAATTTTGTATTGCTTGGATCTTCCATTGATATATGTTGAAGTCAAAGTCAAGAGATCAAACAATACTTTGCATTGGATAAATACGATGCGTAAGACCTCTGTGGAATAATTAAAAGCAGGGAGATTATTTTGAGGACTAAAGTGAGTCTTAGTCATGCCATTGTATTTTCAATTGCCTCATTTGCATGTGAAAGTTGGCTATTGAATATGAAAACCAGAAGAATCAATGTTTTTGAATCAATGTGCTCAGAATATATTGCAAGTACCATGGACTGTGAAAAGAGAAAGCAAATCTTTTTTAGAAAAATAAAAGCCACAATGCTCTTTAGTGGCAATGAGAGCAAGACATTTTCCGGTATTTTGACATGTTGTCAAGAGAGATCTGTCCTTGGAGAAGGGCAGCATGCTTGCTAAATTACAGAGGCATTGAAGAAGACCTCCAATAAGATGGAATGACATCATGGTTTAATCAACCATGGCTCTCACATAAGAACCATTGTGATGATGGTGATGAATGAGGTGATGCTTCCTTTTCTTCTTCATAGGGTATCAATATGAGTCAGAACCAAGATGATAGCACTTGTGTTAGTCCTGGTAGACTAGAGAAACAAATTCATAAACCCTCATATGTATATAAGAAAGAGTTTTATATACAATAGCAACTATACATTAAGAAAACATCCCAACCCAGTCCAGTCCAAGGTCATAAGTCCAATATTAGCTGATATGTACAATACCAGTGTATAAGTCCTCTTCTGACTCCTGAAGCACATGAAATGACACCAGGAAAATCACAAGCCAGTGGGGACAGAGTCTTGTGTATTCAGTGGCGGTAGAAGCATCTCAACACTGGAAGTGGTTTCCTCGTGGCTTCTGTAGGTCCAGGGTTCTGACCACATCAGAGTAGGTCCATGTGGCTTCTCTTCAGGAATGTCTTGCAAGGAGCCACCCCTGTCAGAAGAGTGTCTCCAAGGGACTGAGTAGTGAGTCCCTCACCTTCCAGGGGGAAATATGGCCAGGT
>PVJH01032521.1:0-22600 GCA_004026705.1 Nesogale talazaci | reverse complement strand
TGCCCGAAGGTGATGCCCCTGCAGGAGAAATGGGGGAGCAGAGTGAGAGCTGCTTAGGGACCCCAGCTGGAGGGGAGCCGCACTGCGGGGAGAAGCAGGGGCATGTGCAGCAGGGGGGTGTGTATATGGAGTTGGGGGTGGGGCGGCCTGGCTTGTCAGGGCTCTGCGTTGTGAGCCCCGAAGACAGGCAGACGTGAGCTGACGCTGGGTGTACTGACTCTGAGGGGGCGCGGGGGGCGCGGCACTCTGGAGAAGTGGGGTGCAGACCCTGGGCTGAGGTGTGAGCGAATGGGCGCTGGGGAACCCAAGAGTGGCACCTTTGATAAGAAAGAGCCCGCGGAGGTCGGGGTGGGGTGGGCTGCTGAGGGGCCTGGCCTAGGCCCCCAAACAGTGGGCGGCAGGGAGAGGTGGGGTAGTCTGGCTTCACCCACCCAGGTGAGGGAGGGGCTAGGTGGGGTGCGGAAGGTGTCCCGAGGGCGCTGGAAACAACAGCTCAGCAGACGGGTCCCCACGGGCCCAGCAGGATCACTTGCCAGGGAGAGGCGGATCTTCTCAGTAAATGTGGCGGTGGCCCCGGGGTGAGTGGGGGCGGGGATGAGGGTGGGGGTGGGGGGTATGGCCGCCCAGGTGTGGGGACACGGCAGTGAACCAAACGGAGATCCTTGATTCCAGAGCCAAGTTCTTAGCCACAACTTTAGGGCTGTGGACCCCACGCTGTGCACACACCCGCCTGTGCCCGTGCGCCCGCCCCGGGGCGATGCAGGGGTTGGGGGTACGGACTCGGCTGATGCCCTCAGGGGTGCTTCTCCATCTGTCCGTCCCTCTCCCCGTAGACTTCACTTTTTCACGGTGAGAAGGCGGCTGAAGTCGCTCCAAGTTCCCATCCACCAGCCCAGCTCCCCAGGCTCCAGCAGAAGAGGCGGAGCTCACCATGGTCCCAGGACTAATCACAGGGCACACTGGCCTAGCAAGGGACAGGGTCCCCTGAGGGACAGAGTCAGTCCTACCTGAACAGTAAGGGAGGAGGAGGCTGGGGGTCCTGCAGGCAGATGTGCCAGGCCCCAGCTGCCCTCCACATTCTGGAAGCTTAGAGAGGGTGGAGTCCTGGGCTCCCTGGGGGCATCCGTGGGCATGGTGGCAGAGGCTCTGACTGTGGAAGGGTGTGGGCTCCAGGGGAACCCCCTCGAGCCTGGCATCCACTGACTGTCCCACTACTGACCACCTGGTCACCTCGTATGAGCCCCCTTTCCCTGTCTCTCTGCCTTTGGGGTGAGAGCTTGGCTCGGAGGGTTCCAGGCTGTTGGCCTGCCCGCATCTTCCGATGCCCGGGCCCCATAGGCACAGGTCAGGTGAGACATAGCCCTTATCATCTAACCGGACTATGGGCCATGCGTGCCTGTCCCTTGGCTCCTCTGAACCCCTGCCCACTGAGAAGAGGAGTCTCATTTTGCGGGTGATCTCCGGGTTGTGACAAAGGACATGTGATACCACTTTGTCCGTCACATCCCATGCATAAAAGCTCACGGTCTTAGAACCTCCTTTCAGGGCCCTGCCGGGACTGGGCGAGCAGGAGTGGTCACCGAGCGGCAGGGCCCCCAGCGACTGTGGGTGGAGTGGGGCTTCCGCTCCCCAGTGCCCTCGCCGGCAGCCCCAGTGTTCCCACCTGAGGTGCGGGTGCTCCCTGGGGCCGGGCCTCCCCCCCATCTCCTTCCGGCCACTGGGAGATGCTTGTCTGGCCTTATCAGGGGCACCCGTGATTCTGACAACCGTCTCTCCTTATCAGCTGCGCCCCCAGGCCTCTGGGTAGGGACGGCCCGGTCCCACCCACCCAATCCACAGTGCACAGCCCAGGTTGTCAGCAGCCATCACCTCCACGGGCCCCTAGCCTCGCACTGTGCCTCAGTCTCCCCTCCTGTGTAGCAAGCCCAGGAAGCAGGCTCCCCTAGAGCTCAGTCTCCCCTCCATAAACAGCCCCTCCATAAACAGCGGTGGGAGAGCACAGGAGGAGGTGGTCCTGGGAGGGGCCAGGGGGGTCTGGCTCATCAGCTGCCAGCTGAGACCTCCTTGGGACTGAGCAGCAGGGGGTCCCCCAACGTGGGTTTCTCCTCCTCTCACTTGACCCTCAGGGCCTATTCTGGGAGAAGCCGGAATCCCAGAGACAGGAGGGAGAGGGGGCCTGTCAAAGCCCCTGCCCAGGCTCTGCCAGGTAGAAGCATGAGGGCAAAGGTGTGCGTGTCAACCCCCACCCCCCCATCCACTGGGGCCAGTGGAACTTTAGAAGGGGGCGGCAGACCCGGCTCAGGGAGGGAACCAGTTGCGGAGGGGCGTCCGGAGGACTGGAAGTGGGTGGGGTGCATTTCCCCCCACCCCAGTGATTCTGAGAACAGCAGAGCGAGATGCTGGCGATTGTGGGCTGTTTCCGCCCTGTTGTCCACTCTTGCCATCTGGTCAGGAGGAAAATTGCTTCATCTCACGCCACACCCGTTGCCCAACAGTCCTGCCCACAGCCACCTGCCCCGAGGGGGGCATCCAGGCATCCACAGAGCACCCCCAGCCAGTCCGGAGGCCCTGCCAGGCCAATCCTTCCCCTTCTTCTCTGCCAGGGCCTTCCACGGACTATCCTTGAGAGTCCGCTGGCTGCCTCATGAGCCAGCTGTGAACCAGGGCGCCCCCTCTAGTCCAGGCTGCCCCCCCAACACACCTGTCCAGAGGGAGCCCTTGCAGGTCTCAGTCTGCCCCGGAACGCACTGTGTGCCTGAGCCTCCCCCTCCTGCAGGGCCGCCACCTCTGTGTCCCATGACATCAGGGAAAGTGTGCTCATCAGACTGGACCCCCCAACCCCTTGGCCTGCAGGCTGCACAGCCCACCAGTGTCAGAGCCCGCCAATCCCAGCTCCTTAACCTCCTCCTCTCCCTCCTCACTGCTGACCCCACCCCTGCCCACCTGCACTGTAGCCCTCAGTTGATAGCCCTCTCTCCAGGCAGGTGTCCCCACAAGGAACGCACAAGATCACTTGTGAAGCAGCTGGTGGAGGTGGAAAGAGAGAGAGAGAGAGAGAGAGAGAGAGAGAGAGAGAGAGAGATTGATTGATTGATTCAAAGCAGACATCTAAGGGGGCAGTCCGAGCCAAGGGAGACTATTTCCTCGGTGTGAGAGTCCACATGCAGGACCCCAGTGCTAGGGGGGAGAGCGCTCTCTTGGATTCTAGTCTCTCAGCTTGTTTTCTGCCCTCCAGGAGCCGTCCCTGGGTTGTGGCATCCCTCTGTGATTTCCTCTGTTCCTTTTATATCTTGTAACAGGTGGAGTCCAAGTACGCCTCACCCGAATCCTGCCTCGCCCCAGTCACCGTGGGTGGGATTACATGTGTGTTTGGAATTCTTCAGGAGTGAGGTGGGGTGGGGGCAGAACAGTGCTGGCCACCATGGTGCTGGTGAGGGGTGCCGTTGGTGGTGATCACGGGGGCGATGTCGATGCTGCGTGCCGCCGGGGTCATCTCCGTGGTGGGAGAGGAGCAGAGGACGGACCTGGCTCAGGAGTGGCTGGCTTGGGTCACCAACTGGGAAGAGGCAGAGGGGGGTTCGGAATTGTCCCCTGAAACCTGGTCCCGGTGCCAGGAGCCCTCGGAATTGAGCTTCCAAGGTTTCTCCCTGGAGCTCAGGAGAAGGTCAGGGAGATGTGGTTCCCGGTTCCTTGCACCCACCGCCCTAAACTCACAGCCAGGGGCCCCTCCCAGCCTCTTCAGTTCTCTCTGGAGGGGGCCAGTGGGCAGGGCGGGCTGGGCAGAGGGGGCTACCAGTAACTGGTGGCCCCAGGAGGGATGAGGCAGCAGGGAGAGAAGGGAGCTACCCCCCACTGGCCCTTCCTGCAGACGTCTCAACTCGGCTATATCTTCCCACCAGACCTCAGGTCAATGGCTATCGGGGGACTTTCAGGTGTGAAGGGACCCAAAGGGCAGCAAAGGGGTCGGGAAGAAATGGGCCACATAAAGGTCCATGTGACCCCTTCCAGGATGGGCCCGCCTAGTGAGCCCCGGAACTCCCTGGGCAGCCACGCCCCAACCCCCTTCTGGACCCCATCTGTTCCCACAGGTGGGATCTGGGGGACAGGCTGTCGGAGGAAGGGTCACCGCTCCCAGGGGAGCCAAGGCCCTGGACAGGTGCTCGCCCCCTGCCCCTCAGGGTGGCCATGCCCCTGGCAGGAGAGTGAGGGGTAAGTCCAGGGGAGGTGGGGTCTGTGGGGAGCTGAGCAGAAGCGGGTGTGTGGCCACACCTGGTCCCTTTGACCCAGCTCTTAGGTCCGCCCCACTCCAGGCCACCGGGCCTTTATCTAGAGCCCCAGCTGTGGTCAAGGGAAGTGGCCGTTTCTCTCGGCTGTTCCGCTTCCCACACCAGACCCAGCGATAACGGGGAGAGTTGGGTGGGGAGGGGGAGAGATTGAGCAAGACCTCATGTCAGGGCCTGGGAGGGCGTGGCCATGTGACCTCTGACATCCTGGATGGGGTGGGGGCGCAGGGCGTCGCTGGGGAGCTCAGCATGTGTCTGAGCTTGCTCCTGGGGTGTCTGCCCAGGGGAGGGGCAGGGCAGCGATGGGGGTCCAGTCGGCCCCTTCTGAGCCCCCTGCTGGGGGCCTGGACCCTCCCGCACCTGTGAACACTGGGCATGGCTGGGGGCAGGTGTGCTTCTGGTGCAGAGCCAGTGATCCTTCAGGTCTTCAGGGTCCAGCACGCAGCGGGCCCTCCCCAGCTTGTCCCCGCTCCCAGCCCCTGTGCCCTCCACATGCCTCTCCCAGGGTTGGTCCCCTCAGAGTCCAGAGCTGGGGCAGGTGCACCCCTCCCAGAGAGCACATGGCGCCCCAGCTCTTTCTGCTCGCCCCTCACCTGACCAGCCAAGCCCCATGCTTGCTGAGTTTGCCTAATGGATGCCTGTACTCTATTATCAGCCAAATGCTAATTAGTATTTGTCATCGGGGCTGCCTGTGTGGGCACTCTACTTCAAGGTGCCCAGGGAGCAGGGGTGGGGGGTGGGGGTACCTATCCCTGTTCCCACAGGCCCTGAGCACGTACTCCCTCACACACTAGAGCCCCCTGCCATTGCTCTGCCAGGAGCCTGTGCTCCCCCTGGCAGACTCTGACTCTGGCTCCTGAGGCCCTTCCCTGAGTCACAGGCAGGGGTGTAATTGGGAGACCACTCACTAGGGGTCCCCCCCCCCCCCCCCCCGCCATATGCAGGCTGTGTGGGGGACTGGCCTGGGTCTCTGTCAGGCAGCCCTGCAACCTGAGCCCTGGTGTGGAGGCTGCAGAAGCAGGAGAACCCCAGTCCTGGATCAAGGGGGCTAGCACTGAAGGTTTGGAGGCACATGGGGTGGGGGTGGGGGTTACCTTCTGGGGTCAAAGATTATTTTGATGGGGCTTCTCTCCAGAACAGCCCTCTCTCCCAGTCTTACCTACCGAGTGCTCCCTGGCTCCACTCCGGGTTCTTCTGACTGCACCCCATCTTTATCCCACTCACAGCCAAACTGAGACCCACCAGGGATAAGTGCATCCCCTGACATGATCGGGGGGACATGACAATGGCCCTGTGGTTCCCAGTAGCAACTCACGCCCCATCTCCTCCCCTCAGTTAATGTCTCTCTACTCCAAGTCAGCTGTGAGCCAGGGTGTGGCACCCAACATTGGGTGGAGGAGACTGGGGGGGGGGGGTGTCTCTGCCTTGATCAATGGGAGGTCAGGAGAGTTCCAGGGGCCACCAAGAAATACAAAATGGGGTGACCACAAGCCTGGTGATGCCACTGCTTCAGACACAGAACAGGAGTTGCTCCTTCCCCTGAGGGGGTAGGGGTGATGATGGGGTGGCCCAGGCCTTCCCGTTGACAACACTATCTACCCAAAACATATTAACCCAGGAGTCTGCTTCTATAGGGAGTCTTGATTCCAGGGACATTTCCAGATAAGCCTTATCTCACGGCTGGTGCCCTAGCCCTGCTAGTGGGTGGGCCTTTCACTCTCGGCTGCACCTCCTGCCCATCTGGCCCGTGACTTCACTCTTGTGTGGTCCAGCAGCCTGCCCACCTCACTTTTGACCTCAAAGCAGGTTCTCAGAGGACACCTCGTTTCCAAGGACACTGTGCAGGTGTGGTTGGGTCCTTGAAGTAGTCCACAATAGGGTCCAGATCCCCCAGCTCTCTCTGGGGCACTCCCTCTGCACAGCACCCTGAGAGAAAGGCAGCTGTCCAGCTGATTTGCAGGTCACCTTTCTTGCACTCCAATGGTCCGACTGCCTGCCTGCGGCCTCGGGTGTCTGGTCCAGCCCTCCAGGGCCGCGAGGATGGTGGCAGAGCCTCTGCTTATAAAGATACTCAGCTCTAAGGTGGGCCTGAGCCATGCTCGGCAGGGGACAAGGAAGGGGCATGCCTGTGGGAACTGCTTGGTGCCCCGGAACTGAGGTTGCAGTGATACTGGCTGCCAGAGCCCGCTCCTCGAGCCAGCCCCACTTTACCAAACACACACTCAGGAGGCCTGGGGGCTGCTGGGAGCCACAGACTTAACCCTCTCTATTCTGTGCCTATTTCTTCCACCTGAGCGCATCGAATTCCTGGGGCTTTGCAGAGGCGCAGTAAAGGCAAGAGGGTGAGTAAGGGGACTTCCTGAGGGTCTCTGCCGGCCAGTTCCTGGACCCGTTAATGGTAGGATGTCCACCTGGGCAGGGCTGGGGCCTGGCCAACTCCCCAGTCCCTAGAAATCAACCCTTTTGCTTCTCTCCCTGGTGTCGATGGGCAGAGGGGAGGGGCCGAGGCGGGGGCTTATTAGGAACTGTGCCAGACAGAACCCTAACCTACTGAGTCCCTGTCCCGTGCTGCTGCAACGGTTCTGCTGGGTCACATGGCCATTTCTGGACAGCAAGGAACTAGGAGGGCAGACAGGCAGTCAGATGGGGTCCTGGGCTGTGGCCAAGGCTGCTCTGAAGCCTGAATTCCCTGGGAGCCTGGCTGGGGCCTGCAGGGAGGGAGGGAACTCGTGCCATGGTGCACGGGGTTCTGGAGTCAGGGCCAGAGTCCTGGGGGGACCAAGTTCAAATCCCACTGGGCCCTCACTGGCAGGTCCCACCAGTGAGGCAGCAACAGTATCTATCCAGCTCAAACTTTAGAAGCACAAGGAGCCCTGGGAGGATGGCCTCTCCTGCTCGCTGGCCCAGACCTGGCACTGCCAACTTCTCTCCGGTGGGGGTGAGGGGAGGAGTGGGCAGTCTGGAAGCCACCCCTAGGCCCCTCTTGTCTCCTGCAGGTGTCTCTGGCTCCTGCAGCTTGCTTGGCTCCAGGAGGGCGCTGCCAGTCCCCTGCAGGCAGAGTGGGCTCCCTGTCCCTCAGTTTCTTTACTGGGAAATTGAGCGCTCCCCCTGCCCTCATGGGGCTAGGCTGAAGTTTACCGTATTTTTCAGACCCTAAGATGCACCTGACCAGAAGACACACCCAGTTTTTAGAACAGAAAGATAAAGGGAAAATATTCTGGACCAACTAGTACCAGTATACTAAAATGTTCCGGGGTACCACATCTTCGTATCATAAGATGCACCCTCGGTTTCCCCCTCCACTTTTGCGTCTTATGGTCTCACAAATACGGTAAACAGGAGGGACCAGGGTTACAGTTCTAAGGACTCATTCAGGTGGGGGCAGGGCAGGGTGCTCTGAAAGTTTCACACCCACATCCTGCCCCCAGTACAGTCCCTGCATCAAGTGGAGTGAGCTGAAGCGCCCCGCCCCCTGCTGCCGCCCTACTGGCATGTACCCCCCACAGATCCCATTGAACTCTCCTCTGCAGAGATGGCAGCGCCAGGCAGAGGGCTTGCCCATGAGCCCGCAGCTGTCCGGTCTGGACTTCTGGGGTCTGGCTATAAGGGCCAGCACGCTGGTCACCGGTCTCCACACTGTCCAGGGGAAAACTGGTCTGTCAACAGCGAGTCACACCCCCTCCTGCTCCCCTCCATCAGAGGACAGCATGTTCCCCAGTGCTCCCTCCCGCTCCCTACCCTGGGCTCTGGGGCTTCATCATCCAAGTCATTTCAGCACAACCTGCCCCGCCAATGGTTTTAAGGCTGTTTCCACAGGTTCCAGCACAAGCAGCCCCTGCTGCCCAGATGAAAGGAAGTCCTGTGCCCACCTGGAAGCAGAGAGAGAGAGAGAGAGAGAGAGAGAGAGAGAGAGAGAGAGAGAGAGAGAGGAATGTCCAGGCTTCTGGTCATCCTACAGATATCTTTAAAGCTCAGCTGCTCTTCTGTCCCCTGCAGCCTGTCTCCCTCTTTTCATGGTCCCCAAGACCAGAGAGGGGAGGGGCCGGGGGTCAGGGGTGATGAACATGGGAGCTTTGCTTCCCAAGGCCTTTCTTTTTGGGGAGAGTGTGGGTTCCAGGGACTTCTCGTGTCTGATCTGGGGTGACCTGCCTTGCTTGGTCCCACGTGTCCTCATCCTGCCCTAGACCCCGGTGGTGCCCCCCAACCCGCCTCTTCACCGGCCTGCTTTCAGCTCGCCAAGCACCCACTGCTCCCCAAACTGTGTGGGCGGCTGTCTCAGACCTGCGTGGCCTCCCCTCCCAGCCAGCCCAGGGTAGAGGCCCCAACCCGGCTCTCAGCACCACGTGGGGGCGTGCTGGGGCCCGTGGCCACACACACAGAGACTGGCCAAGCGAGTTCGGGCTCAGGCATTTATTTCCGGGTGACCGGCTGCCCGGTTGGCAAGGGGAGGGGTCGGGGATGAGCAGTGGGTGGGCAGCCTCCTGGGCACCAGGCCCTCCAGGAGCAGCACAGGCCCTGGCTGCCCTGGGAGCCGGAGGGCCGTGCCATGTCTCCTGGCGGAGGGTGCACACGGCTGGAACGGGCTCTCGCTGCAGGGGCGGGGAGACGCCCGGGGTCCAGAGGCACTTGTGGCGGGCACTGGCACCGTGGGCTGGCAGCTCTCAGGAGGACTGGACCATGCGCTTGTGTGGGTCGAAGACGTAGCGCTTGAAGGTCAGGCTGAGCGTGACGGGCTGGGAGGGCTCCGACCGCTCCACGCCCTCCTCCTCCTCCTTGGCTGCCTCCCCCCGGCCGGCCCGGCCCCGCTTCTTGAGGCCTGGCATCAAGGACTTCTTGGACTCGGGGCTGAGGCCACCTGCAAGGAAGAGAGGACAAGCTGGTCACCTAGCTGCCGTCACCCTGGCCGCCCCCCCCTTCTCCCCATAGCCCTGGCCTGTCTGCCTGACCCCTTGGGGGTGGGGTGAGTTCACAGGCCCAGCTCCATACCTGCCCCATTTCTGCAACAGCCCCTCCCCTCCATCCCTCCCCGCCCAGCCTTTAGGTGCTCACCCCACGCTCCCCGCCCCATTACCGCACACCCAGGCCCCGAAGGGATGTGCAGGGACATGACAGGCCAGTTCCCAGGGCCATGGCTGGAGCAGCTGATCTTTACCTGACCCCATCAGCCGCACCCTCTGTTCTGGCTGGGCTTAGGGAGCACCAGCGGGAGCCCAGAGGGTGGCAGATATCACCCCTACAACCCCCCCCTCTTTCTTAGCCACAGCTCCTGCTTGGGGACCCCTCTTGCTGGAACCTTGCAAGCACTGTTTCACCCCACCAAGTCCTGGTGTCAGGTGTCACTGTGCACGGTGCCCCGGCAGCAGACACACCCTTCCTCACCCTTCCCAGGGGAACAGTCGGTCCCAGCACCTCTTGCTCATCAGCGGGAGGCAGCAAGGGCCTGTCCCTGGACCTGTGAGGGGTCTGCTTGCTGCTGGCAGAGGTGGTCGCTGAGGCTGGCAAGTGGGCGGCCCTGGCTCCAGATCAGCAATGTCAGGGGCAGGGAAGCCGAGTGGGCAGCGGCTGGCGGGACTGCTCATGGGGGCAGCCTGTAGGCCTGGTCCTGCAGCCTTCTGACGTACGCCAAGGGGCTACATAGGGAGGGGTCCACTCTGGCACTTAAGACAGGCTGCCTCCTCCTGCCCTGGACAACTAGCTATGCCGCTCTGGCCCCAGCTGCAGTGTTGAGGGGGGTGAGTTGGGGGGGGTGGGGGGAGGCCTGGACCTTTGTGGCCCAGCCATAGAGGTATGGGGCTCAGCATGTGGCCGCTTTGTCACTACACAGGTGGGAGCAGAGAGAGCGAGTCATGCCTTGCTCTGGGCCTGCACTGAAAGGTAGATAGCTGGAGCCTACCCCTAGGGAGGAATAGGAGGCACTGTGCTGTCATGGAGAGAACAGTCTGGAGTGCCCCCTGGGGCTCACTTTCTGTGGGTTGGAATCAGCCTTGTCCTTTGAAGGCTGCTGCTTGTCCTGACAGGAGACCGTCTCCACTGGGGGTTTCAGGAGATGGTCTGGGGAGGAGGGTGGACCCACAGCATCCAGCCCCGTCCTTGAAAAGCGGACGAGGATGCTGGTCTGTGAGACAGCTACCACATGAGTCAGATGCCCAGGCCGACCACGTGCACCCAGTTGAGCCCCCTGGGCACCCTGTTGATTTTATGGGGCCTGGCTTCTGGAAGAAGCAGATGAGGCTTCCCGCGATGGTGCCCACTTAGGACGAAAAGGGTTGTACCAGGGCCCTCCTGCCCAGGCAGGAAGCCCCAAGGCAGTGTCTCATCTGAAGCCTGCGTGCCCAGCTGGTCCGCCCTCCCCAGGGGTGGGGGCTTTGGGAGGCAGGGGGATGGCCCGAGGCCAGGCCCCCAAAGCAGCCGCCAGCCTGCGGGTATCTGCTGCCCTGAATCAGATCGCAGCCGGCCCTGTGCAAACAGAGAAGGGGCTGGCACCAGAGCCTGACAAATGGCATGGTGGCCCGTCTCCCTCTGGTGCCAGGAGGTCTGATGGCTGCATCGGACCGGGGCTCCCTGGCGGCGTCTCTGCTGGGTTGAGGAGACAGGCGTGGTCCAATCAGCGGCCCATCTCTCCTCGCGGTGGCTCTCGTTACACGCAAGGCATACCTTGTGCGGTCCATGCCAGGGCAGAGCCAGAAAACCTATCGGGCCTGGTAATGGCTAGGTCCCTGCGCTTGCATCTCCTCCTGAGGCGGCAGCTCCTTTCCCTCCTCCCTCATGGCCGCCTGGCATCCACGCCCTAGAATGAGCGCCTGCACCGCAGACCCACCCATGGGCCACGCGGCTGTTTAAACTCCTGGCAAATGTCATTCCACAGACATTCCTCTGTGGCCAGGCTTTTCCTTAGCCGATGGCCGAAGTGTCCGGGTTGGAGCCTGTCGCCCTGGCTAACGAGTTGCTGGGACACAGCCTGCCTGACTCACGTGAGGCTGCCACCTTGTCTGCTGCCTTTTACTGAACCACGTGCGGAGAACACTCTGGGCCTGGGAGACAGTGAAGGGGGCCATGCCAGACAGGGGGCCAGTGCCTGTGGACTTAGTGGCCAACGAAGGAACAGACAACAAGTTGGCAGGTGGGACGCCCGAGGGGCTGAGCAGAGCCAGGAAAGGGGCTCTGGAGGGTAAGGCATGGGGTGGGGGGTCCCTGGGGAGACCACACACCACAGAAGATCCAGTGGGGGAGGCCCCCAGGAAGAGGGCATGAATGTTTGGGGGCCTTGAGTGGCACAGAATGGTTGGAGTGCAGGGGCCCAGAGGATGAGATGGCCAAGATGCTGGGCTCCCAGAAGGTCTGTGTGAACTGGGGGAGTGGGGGGGAGGGGGGCAAATCTCAAGTGGCCGACAGCTCTCTGCGCCTGCGCCTGACCATCCCACCTGACCTCCCCCCTTCCGCATCAGCCTGGGGACACAGACAAACAAAATCGGGCCTCGCTCACAGGAAGCCTCTCTTCCACTTCCCCTGAGACCAGCCCCTTCGAGCCCCACCAGACTTGCCCCTCCCCATGTCAGCAAGACGTTCCCTGCTCGCTCCTGTGGGCCCAGGCCACGGCAGTGTGGCTTCACGTCCCAAAGAGCCCGCTCTAACCCAGGTCTCCCTCGGAGGCCCAGGAAGTGGAGGCCCCTGCCCATCAGCCTCACTGCCCCTGACCCTCACTGTTGGCAGGTACCCCGGGCACTGCACCTCTCGCCCCCCCCCCCGCCTGCCTGGGCCTCTGCACTGGATAGGGTCACCCCCAGATGTTCCAACAGCTGCAAGTCCACTGCCTTCAAGCCACGGTGCAAATGCCACTTCCCGATGAGGCTTCGTGACCACCTTGTTTAAAATGTCAGCCTCCAGCCCTCCGAGCCCTTCTGAGCTGGTTCCATCTCTCTAGAGCTCACATCTGCCATTGTTTCCTCCCTTTGAGGTTCGCTGTCTCCCACGGGTCCAACAGGGCTCCCACAGGCAGGGGTCTCCCCGGCCACCCACTGCGTGTTCCTACACCTCGGCCCACCAGGGCCTCCGAGAAGGTGCTCAGGGCCTGCTGGCCAGGAGGAGGGGGTTCAGCGGGAGGCGAGACTTGGCAGGGCTGGTTCCAGAGTCCCACAGAGCGGGACCCCGAAGCCCGGCTCCAACAGGAGCTGGAAGACAGGCACGGCCGGGAACGGAGCTGTACGAAGACTTGTGCACAAAGGTGTCCCCAGCACCCGGACTCCCACAATGAGGCCCTGATGCCGAGGGAGTTAGTCTGGGGCCCAAGGCCTACAGCCAGGGCCACCTGCTTCCAGGTCACCCAGCAAGCCAGCCGCACCACAGCCCAGCCATTCAGGGGGGTTGGTGCAGGGAGGCCAGGCTGTACTGAGGCGGCTGCAAAGGCTGCTTGTCAGACTGGAGTTACACAAAGAAAAGCCGGAGAGCTAGTGTTCTAAGGGGAGGAGGAATCGACCTTTGGAGGAGAATGCTGCACCAGTGGGGGGCAGAGAAAAAGGCAGGAAGGCTGGCTGGCGGCTGGCAGGGGGAGCAGGGTGGTCGTGGATACTGTCTTTCCCCCAAGGCAAATCTGCTGAGCTCCTGCTGCTGGGGGCCCTGGGCCAGTCCTGAGTTCACCCGCTGTGCGGGCCCTGTGGGGGCTGCTGGATCCTGAACAATGTGGGGGATGGGAAGGCTGGAAGAATGCACAGGGGGAGGGGGCAGGGAAGGTCTCCCTGGTGATCCCTGACAGCAAGGCACCTGCCTTCCTCGGCCCACTCCCTGCGGTGGCTCTGACTGCCCCCACCTGGTCAGGGGGTCCATTGAGGGCTCTGCCCAGCCCACGGGATACGGTCGGTCCCTTCGCTGGGCACTCCGGGCATCTGCCCACCTCTCTACCTCCTGCTCACACTCCAACCGCAGGTCTCTGCCTCCAGACGCCTGTTCCACCTGGCTCGAAGGATCTTTCCTGCCAGTCTTCCCCGGAGGCCTGGGACCACCTGTGTGGCCTGTGGGCACCGGAGGAGCCACGCAGGTGTGCGCATGTGTGGCGGAGAAGACCCCGCACTTCTAGACCCAGGAGACACTCGCTTTGATGAGTCCAAAATCCCAGCCGCGCCCCTGGACCTGCTCTCTACCTGGTCGGCCCGTTACCAGGGCGAAATGCGAGGCCTGAGGCCTGGGTGCAGGCTCCCACCTCCTTCCCCGAAGCCCCAGCCTGGCTGCCAGCTCTATTTCCGGCCAAACCCAGCCCCGGGATGCGGCCGCGACCTTGGAGGGGCGCTCGCCCCGCCGCTTTCCTTGGGAACACTCTCCCAGGCCCGGGCCGGCCCTTTCTCACCGCGCGCCAGCCCCACACAAAGGCACAATGGGCCCAGGGCCGCTCTGGGTCTGGCTGGGGTGCAGAGTAATCAGGGAAGAATGCGGGGAGCACAACTATTTCCCAAGCCCTGGCCGGCGGGTGCCATGCTGACAGGGCGATCAAAGGCGGCAAATTGCCTCCAATTGCCAGAGCCGCTTTCATGTCGGGGGCCATGCTGGTGGGCGTCTGGAGCCCCCCAGTGGGAACCAAGCCCTTGCAAGCCGAGTGGGGTCATCGGCCTCCTTGGTGGCCCCATGGGGCAGAGGCCAGCTCCAGTCACACCAGCATCCCTGTCATCCTCCCTCCCAACAAGCAACTGGGGGGGTGGGGGGGGCTGGACTAACAGGACAGGACAAGTTGGAAGCGGGCGCAGGGCCCTGCTGGAGGCCAGCACCCTGGGGATGAGTGACGAGGCAGGGTGCGCAGGGGCCGGCCTGCGTCCGAGGCCCCTGTATCACACCGGGTCCTGAGGTTGGCTGGTCTCCTGAGGTCCACGGGCAGGAGGGGCTGCGGGGAAGAGGAGACCCTTCAGTGCTAAAGCTCTGTACCTGCCCCACCCACCCCATTCATGAAGCTGTTCAAGGCCACAGGGGTCATGGAAGATTTGAGAGTGGCACTGACCACCCTGGTGGGGGAGACAAGAGCAGGCCTGGATGGGGCAGGGTGAGGGGGTGGGTGGTGGGCACCTGGGAGGAGGGAGAGGACGGCAGAGTTGGGGGAACCTGAGCAGGACCCAGTGAGAATCCCTGTCTCATGGGGTGACAGGAGCACAGAGACTTGCAGAGACCTCCACTTAGAGGTGGGCAGTGCTGAAATGACTCGTCCAAGGTGCGGACCCAGGTGCTTCTGCTTGTCACTGGTCGTGTATGTGGGGTGGGGGTGGGGTGGGCACAGAGTGGGGAACCTGGCCTGGGAGGAGGCCCGCCAGGGCCACAGCCTGTGTCCCAAGTGCCCGGGGGCCCACAGATGGGAGCCAGCATGGGCACAGCTCTGGGGAAGGTGTCCAGGGAGGAGGGGGTGCCCAGGAGGGCTGGCCAAGGAGAGACTTGTTTCAGGATCCCTGGGAACTCCTTCTCCCTCCCCCTCCTGAATCCTGCAGTCCCTGCTTTGTCAGACTGGGGTTCTGTCTTCAGGCTGGGGCGCCACAGTGTTTGCTGTGGTGGCTGGGGGTGGGCCTGCGCGTCTGGATTCTCCCTCCTGTCTCTTCCTGCAATGGATCCCGTATGTAAACAAAGATGCAATTTGCTTTAAAAAGATAAGGTGATTACATTTTTATCAGACGTGTTCTCCACTGTCCCTGCAACAAAGGGAATTAGGGGAAGGCGGGAGGCGGTGGCCGTTCTTGGAGCTGTGAGCTCGGGGAGGTTCTCGAACCGTACTCCTGGGCTCCCAGCAGCCCCTTTGATTGGGCTGGCAGCCGCCGGGATGGGCGCCACGCACACCCATTTTGATGTCTTAATGTTGGCTAATTCCTCCTTTAATTTATATTAAGCTTCTTAACAGCAATGATGAATTCTTCAAAAACAAAAAAGAACCCTTCCAGAAATCATTCCCACACCGTGTAAATTGAAATTATAATGTATTCAAGGCTTTGGAGATGGGGGGTGGGGGGGGGTGCCTGGGGAGGGGAGAAGCCACTGCATTATGTGGAAGGCAGGGTTTTTAAGGCAATAAACAAAACCAGTCTGAAACAGGCAGGAAATGACTTGGTCTCGAGAACTTGCTGGAGGCTCCATTATTAGTGGGGAGGGGGAGCCCAGGAGAAGAAGTTGTGTTATTATAAAGTTCTCGGCCCGTCTGTAAACAGTGGGTGTAGCTCGAGGGGGTGGGGGTGCGGTGGCTCCCAGACAACCTTTCCCAGGCCGGGGGTTTCAGCCCCCGGAGGCTGTGCAGAGCCAAGGAGGCCCATGGTTGGGGTTGCCAGTATTGCTTGAGCTCTCACAAAGGTCTGGACAGAAGGTGAGTTGTCTAATGCCTGTTTTCCAGTGGAGAAAGCAGAAGCAGAACTCCCCAGGGCAGCGGTGCTCAACCTGTGGGTCGCGACCCCCTTTGGGGGTCGAATGACCCTTTCGCAGGGGTCACCTGATTCCTAACAGGAGCACAATGACAGTTATGAAGTAGCAACGAAAATCATTTTCTGGTTCGGGGTGGGGGGGTGGGGTGCTGGGTCACCACTCGGCCTTACGAAGGTCGGGAACCCCTGCCCTAGGGTTTCTGAGCCTGGAAATCTGTGTGGGCGTCAAGGGTCTCACCTTTTTTTCTGCGGAGTGGCTGCTAGGTTTGAACTGCTGATCTTGTGGTTAGCAGCCCAAGGCCTAACCCACAGGGTCACCGGAGCACCAACCAGGAAGGAACCCCCCACTCCCAGTCTTCAGACTGGCCCCTAGGTCTTGATCCCTGCTGTTGCCCCACGGGATGACTCCCTGCTGCATGATGCTCTGTCAGCCTGGCGCCCTCTTGACGCCTGCCCATGTTCAGTCCCCTCTGATCCCCAGCCTCCCCACTCAGGGTCTTGGGAACCCCTAGGGGGCTGGTGGGCAGCTCTGGGAGGGAGGGTATAGGCTTGGCCCCGCCTGGCAGCCACGCTGCCTCCATTCTCATGAGCGTCACACGGGAGGCCCACTCCTTGGCAGCTACCCACTGGGTGAGCAGGGCAGCCCGGGCATCGGTCCCTGTCTGCAGCTCAGAGACCCCGACTCACAGGCCAGAGGCCAGGCTAGATGAGGCTTGTCCCACGCAGAGCAAACAAAGCGGGCCTGGAAGTGCCTGTTTCTCTTCTGCACCTACCCACCCAGCATCCTGCCTGTTGGACACTCTTGGCCCTGGCTTCAGGGGGCCCCCAGTGGGCCACCACGGCCACCGCCACAGGAGTCGGGGAACGGGTTCACCCTCAACCAGGGCCTCCCTGGCGCCTCCCTAGGGAAGGTGGTGGGGGGGGGCAGGGGAGACACAGCTGTGACAGACATACCAGGTGGTCTTCTCAGAGGAGGAAGACTGGGCCCTCACACTCGCCCTGAGGTTGGGGGCCAAGGGCCTTTGAAGAGCTGCTGTGGCCTGGCAGACAGGCAGGCACGACTTCTAGGCCATGACTGGCCAACCGTGACAAGGCTGCCGGGGGACAAAAGCCTCTGGTGGGGAGGACCTGGCCGGAGCTGGAGGAGCCCTGGCCTGCAACGTCCCTGCTGTGACCTGCTGTAGGAGGGGAGCCAGGTCACATTCAAGGGACTGTCCCAAGTGCCCTCTTCACCTCAGCTGCCCCACAGCGTGCCAGTTCACTGTGCAGAAGTGATCATATTCAAACCCAGCCACATCGGCCCCTCAGGCTCGGGCTGAAGCCATCGACGTCGGGGTGGGAGTGGACAGGCTGTGTGTATGGAGGTGGGGGGGCTGCAATGCACCAGGTGCTGGGGGTGGCCAGGGCATTTGCTGCCGGCCAGGGAGTCTGACAACAAGGCCTGGCCACTGAGGGCCTGATGTTCTCCGGGGGAACATACTGGGGCAGGGATACTCGCACAAAGTTGGTGCTGCCTCTGAACCAACCAGGGCCCTGATTTGGGCAGACGCCCCTCCAAGTCCCAAGGTGGCATGGGCACGCCAGGGTGAGCACTGGTCTGCAGAGACTTCCAAGGGCCAGGTCTTGAAGACTCCATATTGGGGGACCCAATGGAGGGCCACCGCTCTCCTGGGCCCTCACCACTGCCCACCCAGGCCTGACACTTGTCCACAGAGCAGGGGGGCGGGCATGAAGACACTCTTGTCTGGGGAAGGCCTCCTTGTCCATATGGCACCCCCCCCCCCCGAGGTGGTTCCCTGCCAGTCCTCGTTGCCAACAGTAACACTGGCAGCAGGAACCGGGGACACACCCAGTGTCCAGAGACCCCAGTCCTTGCTGAGGCCCAGCTCCCTCCCAACCTGTGGATTGAACGCATATCCAGGAGCCTTGCTAAGGCTTCAGAGCTGGGAGCGGTGGAGCCGGGCTTGGATCCCGGGGGTCCCTGGGCCCCAGTGCTCAGGCCTGCACAGGGAACTGGCAGAAAGCAGCCACCTTGCCCTCTCCGGGGGCACCACACAGCCACCTCTCAGCTCGCAGCTGGGGGGACATCAGCCCTGCCAGGTCACCCAGGCTCGCATGCGTGACTTTCCAGAGGGAGATGGTGGTTTACAGGGCATGTTCTGTCCAACTGTAGGGCACAGGGCACGTTCAGGTAATTACAGAGGGCCGGGAGGATGGTGCTGGGAGACGGTCCTCGCCTGCAGTGAGCACGGTGCCAGGCCATGTGTGGCAGTGTGGTGCCCTTGTCCGGGATGAGAGCGGGTGGGAGAAAGAGCCGAGGCCTGGCCTGCAGCCCAGAGGTGCACACGGGGGGCCCGTCACTGCTACAGTGACACACCCTCAAACCTAGGTGCCTTGTGCCCCCCATCAATTCGGGGTTCTCTGGGCTCCACTGGGACTGTGCCTCATAGGGATCTTGGGGTCACTGACTAATGCCACCTTGTCTAATCGCTCCGGCCCTATGGGGTGGGGCTTCTAATAGGCTAAGATCCGCCAAGAGGAGATGACCCCTGTCATCGGGCCGGTGGTGGCAGCCCCAGGCCAGCCCAGCAGCAGCGCCTGTGCTTTTGAACATTTTCCCTCTTCTTCCAACAGGTGTTTTGAGCAACGAGATGTCCACATCCCCCAAGAGCAGGCGGAAGTTCAGACAGCATAGGCAGGGCAGTGACCTGGAGGGGCCGGCGCAGGGGGCAAGTCCAGGAGGAGGAAACACGTGGGGGCAGAGGGGACGTGCACCCTGTACCTGAAGGCTGGGCAGGTTGGAACGTGGACAACTGGAGGAGTGGGAATTGCCTGCTTGGACCAGGCAAGGGCAGGGACACAGGGAACTGGGGCGTACACAGGGGGCACAAGGTGTGCGTGCTGTGGGGAGACAGAGGCAGGGCCAGTACCCGACTCCAGTTCCCACTCTAGCTGGGTGGCCCTGCATGCTGAGTGAGGGGCTTTCCTCTCTGCCTTTGTAACCAGGAGAAGGCACACTGACCCTGACGTGGTGACAACCCAGGGAAGACACATCTTCCAGGACCAGGGGCCCGGCCTGCTCAGGGGCAGGACCCTATAGAGAGAGGTCCCAGGAGGGCCTGGTTCTGGGTCCAGTGGGAGCTGGTATGCAGAGGCTAGGCACCCATGAGCACAGCACTAGTCAGGCTTCTCTTCCCCTGGAGAACACAGGCCAAGGGGGTAGAGGCTGTGGCTGGCTGGGGTCACCGAGGAGGAGTGGGTATGGCCAGGGGCCAGCCCAGTACCTGATGGCCTGCTCAGAACACTGCTCCCCCCCATGATGAGCTGGATTTTAATACTGCACACACTCCCTAATGTGTACACTTTTCAACCGCAGTTAATCTTCAATTAACATACCTAGAGCAGAAACCACGATAACTGGTTCAAAATTTAGAGCTTATTGACAATAAAAGTCTTTCTATGGCTTTCCTTAAAAAAAAAAAAAAACCCTCAACATATTAAAAATGTCATTTTTATGACTGGAGGGAAAAACCCACCCAGAATAATGTGGGCGAACAAAGGCTGGGAGCAGTCATTTTCGAAGCCCATGTGTGACCTCCTGATTACTGGATCAGTCCTGGGGGGCGGGGGGAGGGGGGGAGAAGGCAGCAGCAGTGGCGGGGGCAGGTGGAGGTGGTGACGACCGTCCTCTGGGGCTCACAGCGAAGGCAGGGAGGGTGCGCTGGGAGGCGGAGGACATGCGTGCCTCCGTCCACAGCTGCAGGGCACCCACCCCACAGGGGTGCAGGGCAGAGCTGCCTCTGTGCTAGGCCAGCAAGTGTACTGCACCAGCGTGGCCTGCAGGTGGGCCTGGCCTGTGGCTCTCGAGCTTAAAGGGCCGGCAGGTGCCTGGGCAGGTTTGAACTTGACGGTAGTCACTTCAGGTCATGTTACTGCTTCTCCCCCACCGCTCACAGACAGCTGTTTGCGGGGCTCCCTTCCTCCCTGCCCCCCCCCCCCCACCCAGTGGTTCTGAGGCCTGCACCCAGCCCTGGCGCAAAGTCGTGCCCGCCAAGTACCCCCCATTTTGTTCTCACCAGTGTCGGAGGCTTCTCTGTCCGCCCGTGCCTCCTCCAGCCCTCACCAGTCTTTTCACTGGGGAACCCGCCACGGCCGCCAGCCCCTGGCACCGCATTCTTGGTGAGGGCAGTGCAGAGCTCTGCTGAGACTCGCCGAGGACCCCTCCTCAGGTCTGCTCCCTCCCCCCAGCCCCCACTTTCCCCCAAACTGCCTGGGCAGGCCGAAGTGACATCACCTATCTTCTCTCTTGTAGCCAAAGGGCTCGACCTTTCCTTGCAGCTTGCTGTACATGGGAACTTCGGTGGGGGGTGGGGTGCAGGCTGTTCAGTCTGGGGCAGCCCCTCAGTGTGGGGCAGCACCAACCAGTCCCTGGGCCCTCAGGAGGGGGCGGACCGGCCTGGCTGACACTGCGGGCAGGAGAGGGTGCCCAGGACCGACCCCGTCTGGGGTCAGCAACAACACGAGCAGGTTCCATCACCCTGCAGAGGCCCTGACTCTGGCTCCTTGTCAGAGAAATGAGGCCAGACCACTGCGCTGCCCTGCCTTGGGGATGCCCACACAGTTTTATAGGGCCTTCCCTGCTCCTTCTCCCCACCCCCTCACTCCAGGAACTCTTCACTTGAGACCTGGTGGTGTCACCCAATGTGGTGAGGACTCGCTCTTCACCCGGGCACGTGTCCTGTCCTCTGAGGCTGAGAGCAGGGCTGCGGGGAGCTGCAGAGGATCAGCTGGTCTCTGCATGCAGACCTGACCACCATGGGAACTCTGGGGGCAGGGGACAGCAAACACTGTCCATGGTCCCCTGGGGAGGGGAGCAAGGGTCCCTCAGGGCATTAGCAGACTTCAGACCACCCCCTCACTTCAGAAGACAGGGGGGCTTCATCACCCTGGGGCAGAGCGGGCTCGAGCCAGACAGGCACTGGGCACTGCTGCACCCCCTGCGTGGGCAGAGGTGGTGAGCCGGGCAGCCTGGCCCCACTCAGGAGACATGTTGAGGTGTGGCCTCCACCTGGGGGCTCACGTGTGCAGGCAGGTCAGAGACAAGGCTGTCCCAGGGTCAGGGCCAGACGCTGCCTCACTCCTCATCTCTGACCACTCTCTAACAGACCCCCCCCCCCCACACCACACCTCTGTGGGGAAACCGGGGCCCACTGTGAATGGGGCTCACCAAAGCAGACTGCCTGCATTACTCAGTGCCCAGGCAACAGGACCTACCTGCCCCCCAGACCTATTCCAGGAAGGACCCTTCTCTCCCTACTTCCCAGGCCACACTGGTCCCTCTGTGGGTCCCTACACTGACCCCACAGGAGGAGCCCTGCCGCCCCTCTGCTGCCCGTTCATCCCATTCTACCCCAGGCTCTGAGCCACCGGGGACAAGGGAGGAGGCACCGCCTCAGGTGGGTGCTTGTGTCTGATGGAGTGAGGCGTGTCACACATGCCACAAATAGACAGGGCACAATGGAGGGTGGTGGTGAGGGCTCCAAGAACACCTTCCCCATACCCCACTACCTCCCGGGGTCCTCATGGCTAGCTATCAACCTGGTGGGGCCTGTACATGGTCTAACATCAACACTGCAAGGAAAGAAACACCTTGAGGACAACTGGGATGGCCAGCTGACACAAGAGCTGTCCTGTCGGGTCCTGGGGGGAAGTCCTGGTGCTTAAGCTGGCTTTGTTCCCGGCATCTCAGTGGTCTGTCCTGCACGGGGACCATGTTGTGGCCTGGGGGTGGGTGTTCGGTGAAGACCTTGCCGCCTGCGTGTTCATTCACGCATCTGAAATGAAGCCCTGAGCACTGGAGTGTCCTTGCCTGAGTGCGCGGAGGGTGGCCGGAAGTGAATGAGGCAGATGAAGGCGCTGGCCTCCCCAGAGCTCCTGTCTCAGGGGAGGGACAGCTGGCCTGAAAAAAGAAGGGTGCTGCTGCAGTGAGGCTGCTTTGGGGGACCATGCAGCAGTGCCAGGGAGGGGCAGACTGGTGAGAGGCCTCATAGAAGAAGGTGCAGCTTGAAGCCTGCACAAGCTGGGAAACACTGGTAGGGGGAGGCCCTGAGCGAGGGATGGGGATCTGGGGTGGGGGGTGGGGAGGGTCTTTAAGAGAGCGGATGGAGGGTAAAGGTAGGCCTGGAGACCAGAGAGGTAGCTATTGCCAGTGTCTGGGGACACGAGACCCAGAAGGAGCGAAGGGAAGTTGGCCCCACCCTCGTTTCCAACCTTCGAGGACCTCCCTCTCCATGGGGCCACAGCTGGAGACACTCAGTGCCAAGGGAACTCAGATTGAGGGCGAGGGCCTTGAATCTGACCAAGGTCCCCGTTGTGACACCTTCTCCCTAGGTGGCCATTTAAACCCACCCAGGGGAGTCTTGAGAGGCCTGCCACCCACCTCCTGGGAAAATCACACTGCGCAGAGGAAGTCGCCCTGAAGGTGGCAACCAGCAACGAACGCCTCCTGCGAGTGGTCGGGATGCCAGCCCCTTGACCCTGCCATCAGGTGTCACTGACCCCACCATCGGGTGTGGCCACCAAGCGGCACGAGGCACTCATGAACAAGGGAGTGTGGGGCTACATCCCCCCACCCCTCCGCTCCACTAAGAACCAGGGCCCAGCCAGGTGGACACAGCTCACCCTCCACCCTTGCAAGTCCAGGAGACCACTCTGAAACCCAGCACCACCCCCCCACCACCACCCCCCACCACACACACACACTTTCTAAGGGACCTGACCTCCAAACTTCTCCGGGAGGGGAGGACAAAGGAGACAGGAGGCAGGCCGTGTTCTCATTCTGTAATCTTTCTGCCTGTCCCCCGCCCCCCGTCCTCCCCCACCCCAACACAGACAGTCTTACAGGCTTACTTTCTTAGTGAAAATCCTGGGATAGATAGATGGCCT
>PVJH01032520.1:0-22471 GCA_004026705.1 Nesogale talazaci | reverse complement strand
TTTGGGGGGGTGCTTTCTTGATGTACAATTGCTCTTGTATATAAAGCTCTTTCTTATACAAGTAAGATTTTTTATGGATTTGTTTCTCTAGTCCACCCGGACTAACACACCATGAAACCATTACCCAAAGCTCCAAAATAAGGAAATAAATTCCATAGGGGACTTGCTTGTAGCTACGCAACCCCAGCAGCTTTTTCATAGTTCAGCTGTCGCTGTGTATGGAGGAGTGATGGAGTCAGTGGGTAGGCGTTAGGTTGCTGATGTCAAGGTGAACAGTTCAAAAGCACCAAGCAGGCCTTCGGGGGATGGACTCTCTACTCCCACAGTCTACTCTACTCTTTACAGTCTTGGAAACCCACTGGGGCCAAACTTCCCTCTCCTACAGTGGCACTATAACTCAGTTATGACTCGTTTTGTTGGGGGGAGGGGGGATGGTTGTCAAGAGTTTTTTTTTTTTTTTAAGTATATGGAGTTTCAAAAAGTTTATGCCAAAATCCCATTGATCTTTTGATTCCACTTCCCTTCTTTATACTTAATCACACGACTTTTACCACCTCAGCTTTTGACAGGTATACAACTTATTGGCAGCAATGGTAAGAGTCAACTATTCAACCTTACCCTTCTAACAATGTGACTTTTCCATCATCTCCATCATCATTACTCCCCTGCTTCCTTCCTGCCCTGGGTAACTAGGAATAGACTTTGATCTTGATACAACTGCCTTTTGTCTATTTTTAAAATGTTAGCTTATATACAACATTTGTCCTTTTGTGAACGACTTACTTCACTTAGTGTACTACCTTCAAGCTCCAAGCATCAAACAGTGTGAATCAAACCACTTTCCCGCCTACTTCCTAAATAATTCCATAACATGTATATACATTTTGCTTGCCCCGTCACCTGCTGATGCACATTCTGATTATTTCTGTCACGGCTATTGTAAAGACTGCTACAATGAACTTTGGTAAACATATCTCTGCTTCCCAAGTATTTTGGGGGGTATACATCTTGGGAGTGGAATTACTAGTTCATATACAGTTGTTTTAATTTTGTTTAAAATTAAACCAGAAAACCGTCCGTTTTCCATGACTACTGTACCCCTTTGTCAGTGGTTCTCAACCTTCCTAATGGCGCAACCCTTTAATACAGTTCCTCATGTTGTGGGGACCCCAACGGTAAAATTATTTTCATTGCTACTTTATAACTGTAATCTTGCTAGTTACGAATCGAGGGACCTCTGTGAAAGGGTCAGTCGACCTACAGGTTGAGAACCGCTGCCTTTGCATTCCCATCTGCAGTGGCTACAAGTTCCAACTTCCCCACAACTTCATCCGTTATTGTGTGTGTCTTAGTCGTGGGGAGTGTGATGCCAACTCCTTGTGGTTTTGATTTGCATCTCTCTGGTGTCTAATGAGGAGTTCCTGGTAGGTAAAGCCGCGAGAACTGAAAGGCCAGGGCTTAGAATCCACCACCAACTGCTCTTCCTAAGAAAGATGTGGCAAGTTGCATCTGTTAAAGATGGATAGCCTCGGCAACCCTATGGGGCAGTTCCACTCAGTGCGAGTGCATCCTTGAGTCAGTCCTGCCTTCTATGATATCTTATTGTTTGAGTGGCCAACTAAGGGAACTCTTTGTTGAAGGTCCATGGTCCATTTATGATTGGGCTGTGACTTTTTGTTAGCTTACTAATGTTTCCTTATGTTTTTTGTAGTAAGCCCTACCCCAGGGCAATCTGCCCTGCCTGCCACAGGTCCAGGCTTACAAAATCAGGCTGTGTCCCTGCATCCCTCACCACACTTGTCCTAATATGCTATGTATTCACTTCCTCCACCTCATCTGTGCCTTTCTCCTCTCTGGATGCACAAGCCTTCACCCAAAGCAAATCTTTCTAAAGCATCCACGGCCTGAGCTGTAAAGCAAAAAGAGCAGTTTCACAACTAGGCACTAGCCTGATCTTACCAATCCTGCCCACGATGGTATTTTATATTAAGTCACGCATTTGTTTTCTCATCGGGGTCACAAATGGAAGCGTATCTCCTATCCCCTGCTTCCACCATATTTATCTTAAATAAACGAACAGCCCTAGATGCTGGCTGGGAAGGTTCTTAAATGCCATTCGGCGTGCGTTTAGTGTCTTCGGGTACTTGAGTCCTACTTACTCAAGAGTTAAAGCGGGGAGCAGACCGAGTGTCTTTAATCATAGCTCCGCACTCTTCAACTGGGCTTTACAAAATCGAAACGTATTTGGCGCCTTACAAAAAAACAACCGGTAAACTCAAGGTAGGCATGCTTACGTCAAGAGAAATAAAGCCACGAATGTGTCAGTAAGCTTCCCTTCTCCCACTTGGGGACAAAGGGCAGGAGGGGCGGGGGAGGGTACGTTCCCCGGCGAGTGAATCCTCCAGGGCCAAGCGCCACGATGCCCGCCACCCTCGGCGAGGGTCGGGCGACCAGTGGCCGGCGCACCTCCGCCCCGCGGCGCGTACCTGAGAGCGGCGGCCGGTCGGGCTCCTGGCCGCCGCGGGCGGGCGGCGCGGGGTTGAGCAGGTGCGCGAAGCTGGCGGCGAAGGGGTTGGCGGCGAGGGGCTCGGTCCGGTACATCTCCCAGAGCAGGTAGAGCGCGGTGAGGCGCTGCGCCGCGCTGGGCAGCAGGTCGGGCTGCTGCAGCAGCATGACCAGCACCGAGCCCAGGCGGAAGTGGTCCGCCTTGCTAAAGTAGTGGTGGAAGGCCGTGGACAGGCCCTCGAAGGTGCTCCCGCCGCCCGCCTCCTCCGAGATGATGCTGAGCAGGCTCGAGAGCTCCTTCGGCGTCAAGCTCATCCTGGCCGCGGGCCCCCCCCCCGGGCCTCCGCTTCCCGGCCTGAGGCCGCAAAGTTCCACCTCGGTTGCCACTGGGGATTCCCGGGTCGCTCTTGGCCGCCGACCCCGCCGCTGCGCGGGGCCCCCCGAGGCTCTCCGGCGGTGAGAAGCCGGCCAGACGCCGCGCTCACCCCGCCGCCGGGCATCAACCTCCGGCCCCTGCCGTGTTTCCGGGCCGGAGCGGCCCTGGCGCCGCGTCGCTCCCTCCCCGCGGTCGTAAAGTGCTCTATTGCACGACAGCGTCGCAAACCAAACCCGGAAAACCCGAGGGCCGCGGAGACTGGCAGGCAGCGCCGGGCGAAAGCGAGGCTAGCGGAAGCCGGCCGAAAGAGGCGCGGCGGGAGTAGGAGGAGCGGAGTGGAAACAGTCGAAGGTGGAGGCGGGACTAGGCAGGGACGACGGTGGTGCGGGTGAGGTCTAGCTTTAGCTTGTCGACGTCACGTGGTGGGACTGACCAGGTGAGGGTGGGGTTTGCACTACGACAAATACTTGGGCTATAAATGAACTTAAAGGCAGTGAACTTGAGCGTGAGGGCGGTGCTTGGCCCAAAAGGTTCTAATTGAGTGTGGCTACCGGGGTTCTGTTTGGCAGCTAACAGCAAGATCGGCTGTTCAAATCCAACAGCCGCTCTTCTAGAGAAAAATGAGGCTTTCTGCCCGGGGAATGATTCATAATTCTGATACCCAAAGGGGCAATTCTAATCTGTTTTATATGTCACTGTGAGTTGGAATTGACTAATGACAGTAAATTCACATTATTGTTTGGAAAAATGCATGTTAGATCCATATACATTTTTCCAGTATAAAATCCACAATGGTTCTTTGTAAATAATAATAATAATAAAAACAACAAAGTTAATTTCTTACACGCCTCTCAGATATGGATTCAGATTATATGACAGATGAAAATACAAAAATATTTAACAATACAGTACAATTTTCACTTAGTGTGCCCTTGGGCACTGTTTATTCTGATTTAGGCATTCCAAAACAAAATAAATCTCCCCATGTGACACATAGAAAACCTACCTGAAAGATGTTTTAGGGTAGGGGTGTCAAACTGGCCACCCAAGGTCCACATTTGGCCCCAGAATTAATTTTTTGTGGTCCACGATGCACTGAAATAAAGTGTAACGCAGTAATTGTGTGTACAGTATTGCCATTATCTCCCCTCAGTGCTATTTTCTTCATAACAATGTATTCTATTTTCAATTTATTTCATGTACCTCATGTCGTCCTTGTTTGACACCTCTGTTTTAGGGAGGAAAGTTATGGAGAAGTGAAATTTCTTGGTATGGCTCCTCTATTCATAGTCTTTTTTGGGGGGTTGGGTGTGGGCATCACTACCCTCTGGTGGGAATAGAAAGCCCAGCCTGGCTCCTGGAGAGCTGTTGCTGGATTTGAACCACCAACCCAGTGGACTGCAGTCCCACACACAACCACTATGCCATCGGCGCTCAGCTCCTATTCGTAGTCTTGTAATTAAACTAGACCGTAATAATATTTCAATGGGGAATATTAAAAACCTCCAATATGAAGCTCTCACATACAAGTAAGAGATGAAAGTCACACTTAGTTTTAGAGTCTAAAAAAATGCAATATTTCATTGTTTTATAGCAGTTGAGGTCAATTAGAGGCAAGGCAAAGTGAAACATGATTCTTTATATCTTTGGTTGTATTATAACTGTAATATATTGGTTGACTAAAATAAGCAATGATAAAGTATATCGTTACAGAGCTTATAATCAATCACAAAATAATAACAATGGGTATTTTCATGAATACGTTGCTAAGACTTTGCCAAGAGCATAGAATTTTCTAGGAAGATCTGAAACAAAGAGTTTCTGTAAGGGGTTGGTTATAAACTCCATGATACCTATTACCTACATTCTAAGTTGGACTACAAAGGAAAGCATTTCTTTAATGATAGGACAGGCTCCAAAGAATGAGATTTTGATCTGTGTGAAAGTTTATACGCAGACTTGAGAGTTATCTTAAGTCAGATGCCTCTCTTTTTAGTAACCCCTCTATCCCTCCTCTTGATCAAGGATTTTTTTTAAAAAGCAACCTTTGGTCATGATCAAGAACATACTCTCTTCTTTATGAATTTATTACTATGCTGCTCTTAGATGGTAGTTTAGCCTTAAGCCCCCTATCGCCTAGCCAGGAACTACAAAAATAGTCACTTGGTTTCTGGGTAGCTCCAGTCTAAATCCACTGTCTTATTGCTGAGCAGCTATTTTCATCGATCTTAGTCTGAAGAATAGATGTGGTATAGTCACACTGGAAGAATGCCACCTGAAATACAGGGTGTGTTTTTTTTGTTTTGGTTTTTGAAATGCAGATAGTCTTGTAGTGGCACAGCCAATTTTTGTTACTCCAAAGTTAGAGAAAGAAATATAACTTCTATTAGGAGATGCCACCAGTGAGTTTCCTCAACAATGTCTAGTCCCATCTTGAAATCATAGAGATTATTTATCATTTACTTTGTAATTAGTTTCACAGTAATTACAGGAAACAGTTGTTCACCATGAGCAAATAAACAGAACAGTAAAGTTCTGTTCGTTTTGGGCCAGTCTCAGTATGTTGTTGAATAGATGATAACAGGACCTACCTTTCAATTATGTATCAGTCTGGGTTAGACTAGAGAAACAAAATTCATAGACATGCATATAGGTTTAAGGGTACGGTTTATATACAGAGGAATGGGACATTAAGAAAGCATCCCAAGCCAGTCCAGGGCAAAGTCCTAAGTCCGTTATTAGCCCATATGTTTGACACCAGTCTACAATGTCTCCTTCCGACTCACAAAGTCACAGATCAGTGGGTGCAGAATCCCGGCCCTGGCAGGGGTCTCCCCATGTCTCCTTGCTTCCAGGGCTCAGGGTCCATCAACAGCGTCCAGTGGTGGTAGAGGCAGCTCAGTGCTGGCAGGGGTCTCCACATGGCTTTGCCAGCTTCAGAGGTCTGGTTCCATCAGGGCAAGGCTATGTGGCTTCTCCTTCGGTTTCTTCAGCTCCTCGGATGCTGCCATTTTGTCTTGTCCATAATTCATCATCTTTCAGACTAAGTCCCAAGAACTGGCAAGATATCTTCCCATCTCCATGAGGGAAGTATTGTGAGATTTCCCAGAAGTCTCAGGAGAAAGCCATGCCCACATGGAGGCCTCATTGGCTACTGAATGGCTATCTCCAGATTAACAGGCTAGACTCCACCCCTACATCTCAATCACAAAATTAACATAAGCACGTGACCGCCACAAATTACTAGCATCCAGTTAACAGTTAAATAAGAGAAGAAAAAGAGTCATCTGGCCCTTCCAGGTGACATCTACATTCAGTCTGTTTGTGTTTGAGTTTGTATCAATTTATGAAAATTCTATAATCATTTTATTGGAGGCTCATACAACTCTTATCACAATACATCCATGCATCCATTGTGTCAAGCACATTTGTACATTGCCACCATCATTCTCAAAACATTTAAAAAGTTATTTTATTGGGGGTTCATACAGTTCTTATCATAATCCATCCATCCATTGTATTCAAGCACATTTGTACTTTTGTTGCCCTCATCATTATCAAAACATTTGCTTTCTACTTGAGTTCTTGGTGTCAGCTCATTTTTTCCCTTCCTCCCCACCCCACTCCCTCACACACCTTTGATAATTTAGAAATTATTATTTTTTGTCATATCTTACACTGTCCATCATCTCCTTTCACCTACATTTCTGTTGTCCATCCTCCAGGAAGGGAGTTATATGTAGATCCTCGTGATTGGTTCCCCCTTTCTACCCCACCTTCCCTCCACCCCCCCAGTTTTGCCACTCTCCCCACTGGTTGTGAAGGGATCATCTGTCCTGGATTCCCTGTGTTTCTAGTTCCTATCTGTACCAGTGTACGGCCCCTGGTCTAGCTGGATTTATAAGGTAGAATTGGGATCATGATAGTGGGGGGAGGAAGCATTAAAGAACTAGAGGAAAGTTGCATGTTTCATCTTTTCTACACTGCACCCTGACTGGTTCGTGTCCTCCCCAAGACCTTCTGTCAGGGGATGTTGTGTTGCCTACAGATGGGCTTTAGGTCTTCACTTCACACTCCTCCCTCATTCATAATGATGGGATTTTTTGTTCTTTGATGCATGCTACCTGATCCCTTTAACGCCTCCTGATCACACAGGCTGGTATGCTTCTTCCATGTGGAGATGTTGCTTCTCAGCAAGATGGCTGCTTGTTTATCTTTAAGCCTTTAAGACCCTGAACACTATCTTTGATAGCAGGGCACCATCAGCTTTCATTACTACATTGCTTATGCATCTGCTTTGTCTTCAGTGATCTTGTAAGGAAAACGCACATCCTGGAATGCCAGTTTAATAGAATAAAGTATTCTTGCATTGAGGGAGTACTTGAGTGGAGGCCCAGTGTCCATATGCTACCTTAATACAAAATCTATACATATATGCACATAAATCTATTTCACCATCATCGTATAGAAATAAATTTACATTTATACGTGCTTGTATTTAGACCTCTATAAATGTTCTTTGCCTGCTAGTTCTTTTTCTCTATTTCCTTTTACTTTCCTCTTGTCCCACTATCATGTTCAGCCTTCATTTGGGTTTCAGTAATTCCTCTCAGTTACTTTACCTTTGATCAAGTCCTACCAGGCTTCCTACACCCTCCTTGCCATCCATTTTGGACCACTTCTTGTTCGTTTGTCCCTGGGTTTGTTAACACCCACTCCCTTTCCTCTGTCTCCTCCTCTTCCATATCCCCCCACCCCCATTGTTCTCTCCTCCAGATTGTTTATCCCACCTATCTAGGCAAGATGATAATATGCCCAAAGAACAAGACAGAGCAAAACAGAGCAACAAAACAACAGCAACGAACCAATGCCAAAAAAAAAAAGAGAGAAAAGTCTGTAAATAGTTCAAGGTCTGCTTGTTGACCTTTAGAAGTGTTTTCTGGTCCAATCTGATGGGTGCCTTGCCCTGGCCCCAAAGTCTATGTTTGGTATTCTCTGGGGACATCGTGGCTCTGCTCGCCTTGCTGTTCTGTTGCTCCCCTGCAGTGCTTCGCCTCGGTGTGGTGGAGTCAGATCGGGCACAGTTCCCGGGCACAGACCAGGCCACTGTGTCTCCAGTATTGTCCCCTATAAGGCTATGGATCAGTGAGAGATGTCATGTCTTGTCATGGGGCCAGCCCTATGGCCCTCTCTATGCACTGGCTGCTCTCAGCAGAGAATACATTGTCCTCAAGGCTTGGTGGGCCAGCATGCACTCCACTCTCTCTTCCTCCCCCCTCATTTGCTCCTGTGTGCTCTGATCAGACCTGTCCCACTCCCTTACTCAGCACAATTTTTTTTGGGGGGGGGGGCATCACTGCTCTCCGGCGGTGGGAGTAGGAGGCCCAGCCCCACTGCTGGAATTGAACCTCCGTCCCAGTGGGCCGCAGTCCCGCGCACAACCACTACGCCACTGGGGCTCAGCGCTGCTCAGCACATTTTAAATGCCATTTTTATGGTAAAATGAGGTGCTCCGCTGATATTTGTGTCAACTTATACTCGAGTATATACAGTAATTGTATGATTTTTTTTTCTCACCAGTTTATAGATGAATGCAAAAATTGCCATTTCTATCCAGGGTTTTCAACTATAGGATTTGTTACTCCAAACTGCTCTGAGAAACTAAAAGAGCTTTAATATCACCTGTGCACTGAATACTGCCTGCATAGTTGTGAGTGCTTAGAGGGATACCTGAGGTTCCTAAAGTGCACTAACCCTTCACACTCCAACCGTTTAAACAAGGAAGAACCCAAATATGCAGTCTGTCTCTTAGATAGGATTCTCCTATGGAGTTATAATTGGATCCTTGACAGGAAAATACATCTCCAAGGCACACAAATCATATCCTGCTCCAAAGTATTTGGTACGAGAATAGTAAGATTAATGCAGTGGTCCTCAACCTTCCTAATGCCGTGACCCTTTAATGCAGTTCAGCATGTTGTGGTGTCCTCAACCATAAAATTATTTTCATCCTACTTCATAACGGTAATTTTTCTACTGTTATGAATTGGGCAACCCCTGTGAAAGGGTTGCTTGACCCCCAAAGAGGTCACGACCCACAGGTTGAAAACTGCTGGATTAATACATGATATTCAAACATTAAAAAAGCAAAATGTTACATAGGAATAGACTGTCTGAGTTAAATTCTGTAGGCAGTGATTATTACACAAATGAACAGTTTCATTTCATATCTTCAAATAATCATCCAATCACAGTGTAAAATCTAGGAGGAACAGAAAGTTGTAATTTGAGATCTGCTTTACAGGTCACCATAGGATTATTTTGTTTAGCATTGAAACAATCCTGTTCTGTTTCATTCAAATCAAGTTGAAGCATGGAATTCTGGAGTGGCATGTTATTTCAAGAGAGGGCTTGAAATTTAGCACATATGGCTTGCTTAAAAGTTAAACTCCTTGGAGACTAAGAAAAGAGTGTCCTTGAAGTGAAGTTGGCTCTGCTTCTAGTCTCCTAAAGGAAAAAGGTAGATAAAACAGGTCTTGTGAGCGAAATCAATTCAAGACTTACGTATCTACCAACAGCAGGAAAAAAAAAGTTAGACTCTTGTTAACAGACTGAAGATAGAATGATAAATTCAGCAGTCAGTTCCCTGTGCTAGACACTGATGGCGGTAATTTAACAAGGGCGTTGTACTGTCACGCAACAAATGAGGGGAAGTGGTGGCAATAAGACAACTATCTAGAGATCATTGTTAAAAGATAGCAAAAAAAATCGCTTCTCGGCCTTTTGGCTAAGATCAAGTCTAGTATCTGTTTTTATTAATTTAGTATCTGATACGTCCTCTATCCGAGGACAATATATTAAATGGATTTTTGGAATTAGGAGATGGAACAGGAGCCTGTGCTGTCCATTCCATGCATTGACCTGGTATTGCAGTACTTCCAGGAATGGTGCACTCCCCTCAGGGAGGGAAAAAAAGATAGCACAAGGATATTATAATAACTTGGTTAGTATTCTCGATATATGTTCCAAAGGGATAATCTTTTTAAAAAATAATTTTATTGGGGGCTCGTACAACTCATCACACTCCATACATATATCCACTGTGTCAAGCACATTTGTACATTTGTTTGCAATCATCAGTCTCAAAACATTTTTTTTCTGCTTCAGCCCTGGTATCAGCTTCTCATTTTTTCCCTCCCCCCCTCGGAGCTCCCTCCCTCCAGAACCTCCAAAGGGGTAATCTTGCTAGACTTTCCCAAAGGACACAAGATTATCATGGGCACTTAGTATACATTAGTTTTAAGTAAATTGAATTTTGCAAGACCAATTACTTGTTCATAGCAAATACAGTTTTCAATAACACGAATGAGAACTATACACTTGGAGTTCTCTCGATGGAATACATGGAAATCTAGTGACTGCATCTGTCAGAAGAAACCCTTGGGAAAGCTCAGCCCTGGCTCAAACATCCCAAACTCTTACTAGTGATCATGGGTGTAGTGTTCTATCTTTAACTACTTCCTGCTGAGATGGGCTATGAGGGGAGGGATTAAGAGTTGGGGAAGTTCAGGGTCCAGGGTCAGTTGGCAGCAGACCATGAGGGTGAAGTAAAAGCTGGTTGAAGGCTAGGTTGGAGATCACTTTCATCCATTCCTGCAAAAATTTAAACTCAAAGGGAGCTTAAAGTAACAGCATACGGTTTATTATCAGAGGCCTGACAGGGTATAATTTAGATCAGGACAGAATTCTGAAACCACGAGGAGGGGCCACATCGTGTTTCACTGATGTTTTCTGATTTCATCGGCCATGTTGCAGAGTGCTTTAATGTTTTGTTCAACTATACTGGATTCATTCATGTAACAACAACAATCTTTATTCAAAAACATACATGTTCTCCCGTTATGTTAGTAAATCAAGGCTTGGTGATTTTTGTACAGTGACTTGAGCTAAGGATGTTAGTTGTTTTGAGAGAGAGAGAGACAAGTGAGTTAAAAATGTAATCCATTATGAATTGCATGTTGTCATTCAAGGTTTGAGCCTGGATAATGGTTTAGTCTATTGCTTCTCCAAACCTGAGCTGCAGTTAAACAGGAAGAAAAGCTGAGTCCTCCTAGCACTGGTAGGAAAAGTGCTTGTTTGGTTTTAAAGCTGGAGTGAGTGTGTAAGTCCCACAACCTTTGGAATTCCTCTTTGCTGTTCATGGTGAGTTGAGGCACTATGGTTACTGGGAGGCAGGGGGTATGGCTGGAGGTATTGAGGCACTTTGTTAAGGTACCACTGCATCAGAAGAAGGTTTCTAGGGGGACTTACAGTGAGCCTTTAAAGTTTCAGTGTGATTGCAGGGTAGACTCAAGGCCTGTGTAGTGAATGGTAAATAGGGCAGGGGGTAACGGATACTGACCTGGCCTTCAGGAGCAAATAGCAGAATGTCAGGAATGGGGGCAGAACAAGGGTCGCTGGTTTTGCCTGAAGGGAGGAAGCTTATCAGAAGTGTCGCTAATAGTGGATGCTGGCAACACAGATAAAGGAGGATGCATTTTCTATTTCAGAAGTATTGACCATTGACCAAGAGGGCAGTTTCTTGGGTCAGTTTTACCCACTGAAAGGTGTTATCCTGTTTCCTAAGTTGGGTTAACAGGTTAAACTCTTTATTTTGAATTTATTTGGCTACTTCATCAATGTTTCTTGGCAGGTGAAGCAGTGAAATATATTGTTTATGGATTGATAAAATGGCAGAAGGTTTTGCAGCTGTGGGGTATTAATACAATTCTTTTTTTTTTTTTTTTGGCTTTTTGGGCATCACTGCCCTCAGGAGGTGGGAGTAGGAGGTCCAGCCTTTGCTCCATGGAGCTGGAATCGAACCTTCAACCCATTGGGCCACAGTCCTGCACACAACCACTATGCCACCGGGGCTCAGCCCCAATACAAACCTTTTATGACACCTTTTTAAAAAAAAATCTTGGACTTCAGGGGTCTGCAATATATATCTTATAATCTCCAAGATGATTTCTGGACAGGACATTACTTAGAGAGTTTCTAGCAAGTCCTCGGTGATAGTCACATTTGCTATTCCACAGGTGACGTACACATGAGGAATATGCTCCCCCCTACACATGTTTTTGACTACTTGTTATGATACTCCTGGTTCTGGTCACAGAGATAACAGAGGACTAGGTTCCTGCACACTGAAGGTGTATGGGGCACCTGCATTTAATAAAGTAAAGGCAAACAGGCTATTGACACCCACCTTGGTTGCAGTGAGCTTTACTCTGATGTGGGTTTCACCGTTAATGGTTTTGCTTTTTTTTTTTTTGAGGAAGGAACTGCCACACATAAGACCCTGGACGTGGAGTAGTTTTGGATGGGCAAAAGGTAATACATGTAGACTTACACCAATAAGCATCTGACGCGCACACACACACACACACACACACACACAAAGCATCTGACACATGCTAGTTATGGAAAGTAGGAGGTACCCTAAGACAGTGTAGAATAGTAGGTCCCACAAACTGGGTTGAGTACCAGGCATGATTTGTGTTGCGGTCTAGCTTTACTCTGGTGCGGTAATGCCAGTTAGGGTCACCAAGGGCTTTGACGGCGCCGGGGGTAGTGAGGACAACAGTGTACAGTCTTGTTCACTTACGCTGCAAAGGCTGAGGGTGAAGTTCTTTTAGCAGCAAAGAGTTTCCTGCGCTGGACACTGGGAAGTCAGGTTGTGTAGGATCAGGGGTGGGCAGACACTGGTCTGCGTGTTCCTGGAGCAGTTTCCTTACAAGAGAAAGAAAAGGCAAATGGTTTGCCCGTGGCAGTGTTTGGATTGGTAGGTTGTGGTTGATCAGAAAGGACCTCCTCTAGAGAAGTTTAAAAGGGCTTAAAAAGGAAGGAGAGTGTGGTTTGGCTCGAATTTGAGTTAAGGCAAGGGGAAGTAAGTCCACTCATGAGCAGCGAAGTTTCAGGAACAGTTTAGACAGATGCTTTTTTTAAATAATCCCATTTATCTTTCCAGAAGATTGAGGCCTGGAGGAAATATATAGATGCCATTTAATGTTCAGGGAGTGTGAGACCTGCTGTGTGATTTGGGATAAGAAGCAGAGATTGTTATCAGATTGTATGGAGTTGGGGAGGGAGGCCAAACCTGGGAATGAGTCGGGTTAGTAGATTGTCTGTGACTGTGTCTGCTGTTTCTCACTTGGTGGAAAAGGTTTTGACCTTGTGAGGAGGAATCTAAAACTTTTGTGTTTAGGCATATGAGTGAAGTCACCTTGCCAGTACTGGCGGGCAGGTGGCCACATAGTTGGTGTGTGGAGTCCTTAAGTATTTATAGCTTTAAATATGGAGCAGGAGGAATTACCATTCTGGATTAAACTGAGTTAGTTTAATAACGTAAAATAACAGCTGTAAGAACTAGGACAAGGCAGGAGACCCTATGTGTAAAGAGGAATGCATTTGGTGCATGAGACCTTCCACTTGTTGTGTAGGTAATGCTATTTGGTTGTGGAGAACAATTCACCCTTCAGGAGTTTTCTTTCCTTCTCTTTGAGTCAGGGTGGCTTCTTTCTAGGGTATGGAATAGGGCTGGCTGTACCTCGGGGATGGTGAAGTGAAGAATTGGAGACAGATTAGCAGAGTTGGCAGTGAGGTTTCTGGCAGTAGTGTCACACGTTACCCAGCGTGCCCTGAGAAGTGTCTCGGTCAGAGTTAGGGTCCCCATGGGAGAGTCCTAGACTTCTCCAAAACAGGAAGGGTCCCCAGCACAGGTCTACGACTGTCTCTGTCTAACTGGCAGGCGGGATTCCGGATCAATGACAGTGAAAGACACCACAGGAAGCTATAGAGAGGGAGGCCCTGGCTAAATAGAGGGCAGTCAGAGGCCCTTGTTCAGGGTGAGAAAAGGAGGAAGTGAGTTTTTAGGGAAGTTCTTGTAAAGGGAGGAAGCAGATTTTAGATAAGGTCTGAGAGCAGGTACTACAGAACTGCTAAGGAGAAAGAGGAAGTAGTTTTTAGAGTATGTCTGAGAGCAGGCACAAAACACAAAGACAGGTGAAAGAAGCCCAAACTCACCCTTTGCGTGTTAGTCCAGCCTGAAGGAGCAGTGACCGCCAGTTGACAGCAGCCTTGTCAACGGCAGGAATCCCAGAAGTAGATGCCAAGTCAAAAGGTTGAAGGCCACATGACAGGAAAAATAGACACAGAAGAAAAGGTGGGCACGAGAAACCGACCTTATTGTCACACCCCTTGCTGGGAAAGGCAGTTATTTTCAGTTCCTCTTGGGACTAGGGCAGGTATACAAGCACCACCAGTGGAATTTCAGTGAAGCAGACTTTGTGTTCCCCTATGAGTTTGCTGATCCTAGGTTTTCAGAAAAACAGGCAAAACAAATGAGACAGAATGAACATGCACAGAAATACTGACCAGAAAAGCACTTCTGCAGGCAGACTTCAAAGAGGCCTGGACTTGCACCCAGGAAGCCAGGTACACCTGGTTCTGGGTGAGGGGCTGCTTGGGACTTGGGGTCCCCAGTTGTCTTCGCTCTGCTCCTTTGCCTTAGAGAGACTTTGCCTGGAACCCTGCTTCCCTGAGCAGTTTTGATTCTGGTCCCTGCATTGGTTGTCCCAGGGACATGTCCTCATCATCCTCTGTCTCCACATGAATACACACACGCAGGGCACAAAGTTTCCGAAGGCTGAAATACGATGTTTTCACCTGGGAACTCCCCTGAGCAGCAGCAGGTGCATTCTGGATGCTTTGGTCCTGAGAAAGTTTGTCCTGAATTGGGGCGGCCAGCACGGGCTGGGGTGCTGATTCCTGGTGCTTCACAGGCTGAGCAGACTAAGGAATCCCCCCGGCTTAGGAATCCTACTCAGGCGGATGTGCCCGGCCTGGGTATCCTTGTTTTCTGCCTCTTGCCTGACAGGGCTTCCAGGTGTGAGCTCGGGGAAGCAGGGGGCTGGGGCTGGGGGTGGGGGTGGGATTGACATCTCAGAGAGTTCTGGGTCTCTTGTTGACCTGAGGCAGCGAGATCAAAGCTCAGGGTCCTGAGGACAGAGTCTCCTGGTCTCCCTGCTGCCATCTGATCTTGAGTCGGCTGGCCCTGCTCCCTGCCACAGGGCAGACTGTGCCTTTCACCCCTTCCTCCATAGCTCCCTGATGGCATGGCTCGGTCTGGGTCCTCATTAGGTTGGGGCCTTGTGGTGGTCATGTGCTTATGTTAATTTCATGATTGAGATGGAGGGGTGGAGTCTAGGCTGTTAATCTGGAGATAACCATTGAGTAGCCAATGAGGCCTCCGTGTGGGCATGACTTTCTCCTGAGACTTCTGGAAAATCTCACAATATTTCCCTTGTGAAGATGAGAAGCCATCTTCCTAGTTGTTGGGAGTTAGTTTCAGAGACAACGAACTACAGAAAAGACAAGATGGCAGTGTCTGAGGAGCTGAAGGCACCGGAGGAGAAGCCACATGGCCGTGCCCTGATGGAACCAGATCTCTGAAGTTGGAGAAGCTACCTGGAGACCCCTGCCAGTGCTGAGTTGCATCTACCACCACTGGATGCTGTTGATGGACCCTGATCCCTGGAAGCGAGGAGCCATGGGAGACTCCTGTCAGTGCCGGGACTCTGCACCCACTGGCCTGTGACTTCGTGAGTTGGAAGGAGACTTTATAGACTGGTATCAGACATACGAGCTAATATTGAACTTGTGACTTTGCAATGGACTGGGTTGGGATGCTTTCTTAATGTCCTATTCCTCTTATATATAAACCGTACCCTTACACCCATATGCGTGTCTATGGATTTGTTTCCCTAGTCTACCTGGACTAACACAGGCCTTGAGCAGCCTCTCTAGTCTTCTCAGACCCTTCAGACTCAGGGTACCAGGTCTCCTCCAGGCTGGGGCTGCCCACTCCGGCTTTCTCCTCAACACAAGGCTCTTGCGCATGGATCAGGTGCCCACTGAGCCATGCCCTGTTGGACACTCAGTGGACAGAGCCATGAGACATTGTGGAAGTGGCTGCTTGTGTCTCTCCATGACTGCCTTTAACTCCTGCACCGACTTGGTCATGAGCCTTAGCCAGAGTGGGTCGATGTCAGGCAGAAGCCGTATGGGATGGGAAGGTCCTGGGATTTGGGTGGAAGCCCAAGCCACTCTTGTGTGCTAACTCCACAAGCGCCGATAGTGCAGCCTCTCTCTGGGTTTCCTCACCGGGAGTCAAATCCTTGGTCAGTGAGAATTGAGTTTAGTCCTCATGGCTATTCAGAAAGTCTCGGGATGATGATCACTGGCCAGGCTCTCAGGAAGTGCTCTCACCCTCTCTGTCTGCTTCTCCGCTTGGATGTCTGATGGGAGAGTCCCTTGGGAGAGCAGAGGCTGCAGAGCACACTCAGGAACACTGACCGCTCAGGTGCTGTTGTCCTGACACGGCTTTCACACTCATCCGTGACCTGTCCTGCAAGGAGCCTGCACCCTGCTATGACAGGGAAGAGAGCCTCTGTCCGGCCCTCGGGAATTCTAGGGTCCCAGGATGTTGATCCCCAGGTAAGGACCTTCCCTGGCACATCAGCCAAACTTGGCAGGCCACGTGCGTGGCTCCATAGCACGGTGTGGACCTGTGTGGTCCAGTATGACATGAGGGGTGACACCACAGCCAAGGTGGGTAGGAGCAGCTCGTGCCTCCCATAGGCCTGTGGGGCTTTGGACTGGGAGGTGCTCAGATTGACCCAGGTTATGCTGAACCAAGACAGGCTCGGCAGGTCAGCAGGTAAGAAGGGGTAGGAGGATGGCTCCAGGTGCTCGAGCAGGTCCCAGGAATGGTCGAGCCAGGCCCTCTGGTGGTGGAATTGTTGCAGCCTCTGGCCATGGTCCAGGGAGAATAGGAGACTGACTCTTTGTCAGCAGGAAGATGGGCCGTTCAACTCAGGACATTCCCCCAACAACGGGAGACTGGGCTCTGTCACACTGCATGGAGCCAGGGACAGAGTGGGGTCTTGGGAAACAGATGATGATTCCCACTTCAGATGGAACTGGCTCTGTAGCAGGTGCCACTCAGACTCCTCTCGTTGGACCAGAACCCATGAGGTCACCCTGATGTGGATGTCGTGAAGGCCCCATGGAAGAACCCAGGGTGGGGTGGACAGGGGCGGTTCAGGAGGCAGCGGGGGAAGGAAGAGCTGGTCATTGGAGAGAAAAAGTACCACCCAGCCGAGCTGGGGTCTGCTCCTGCTTGTGGAGATGCCTGAAAAGTCAGGACCAGGAACAATCAGGCCCTCAGAACCATAGAAAGGAAGTCTCATTGCAGATGCCATTTTTTTTTTTTTTTGTCAGCATCATCATCTGAGGCTTCAGACTGCCCTCAGGTGGTATGAAGGGGCCATTTAAGATGTTATGGATCGGAGAGGGTAAGCCTTGAGCCAGACGGATAGGGATTTCTGGCTTTTGTGGTTTTATTGGTGGGCCATCCAATGGTACTGGACCCAGAAGGGCAGTCCTAGGCTGGCCGGCCATATGGGAAGCCCCTATCTTAAGGAAAATCGTTCCAGTTCTTTTAATATCACCATCCAAAGGGGAATTCGTAATGAAAGGAAGGATCGTGCTGTTTCCACACTGGTCCAGCCCCATTAAATTGGACCTAAGCTGCCCCGGGGTCCACCACACCTCTGGGATGGATCCCCACATCTCCAAATAGATCCCTTTCCTTACAAAGGCCTCCAGAAGGCTGCGTCCTTCTGACTGGAAGCATGACAGGCGGCGAGGGATGAAAGGAATTCCAGGGAGGACCCGTAATCTGTCAGAGTGCTTCACTGGACAGTCAGCATCAGCAAAGGACCTGAGATTTCAAGGGCCTCCGGGACTCATCACAGTAAGACTGGCTGATGGCCACGTTGACTGAGAGAGTAGCCATCCTGGTTATGTTGATCGGGTCCATTAGGTGTGTTACTCTGGTTCTGACAGCCAGCAGTAAACTGATTCTGAGCAGCTTGTAAACCTGCTGCAGGTTCTGTTCAGCCTCTATAGTCCTGGGCAGAGTCTACAAGCCAATGGCAGTGCTTCAGGCCTATGTGGGAGTGGTCAGGATGATATTACCTGTCACCAAAGCCATGGGATAAGAGGGCTGGAAACAGGCGTCTGCACTAGGGAACCACCGCACAATTCTCTCCCGAGGAATGCAACAGGAGCTGCAAAGGGGAGCAAAGCAACCAGGAGAGGTGCAGGGTCGCCTGAAGGAGGGAGACAGAGGGACTGGGTTCATCCTCCCACCCTGGAAGCCTCGAGCCTCAGGGAGGATGGGGAAGTGGAGTCGTATCCCTGCTGAATTCTATGAAACAGCTCGATGAGAAAGGAACCAGGACGTGAGATTTTGGTCTTTCCTACGTCAACAGAGTTCTACCTATTTGATTTGGAAATCACAGAAAGGGAACTAGACTTTACCTTAGACACACCTATTGCCCATTAAGAGAACTGAAATCACGCTTTGGACTTCAAGCTGTGTCACCTTAGGCATGCATTCAGAAGTGCTCCCAGCAGAAAGAGAGTACTGTGGACCCTGGTTCAGATCCCTGGCTTTGGGGGCGGCCCCATAGAGGCAACTGCCTTACACTTGCTATTATCACAGTTGCTTTGCTTTTCCCAGCATGACTTGCCCTGCAGATAGAGTGTGTCCTTAGTGAATAAGGGTTATCAGAACCGTTGCACTGTGCCTAACCACCGTGACTTTCTGTTACTTGTCTTTAATCTGGGTAAGTGAACATCTCATGTTGTATAGTCTAAAAAGCCTCCCAATGTATGCATACTTTCCTTTTCTCGGTAGCACTTTAAATTCTGTACTGTTGATGCGATTAATCACACTATTAGTAGAATTACCAAATGTCTCCCAGGCAAGGTGGTAATGCTGCCTCTTAGTGGACCAGGGATTTTATACATCTTGGGTATGCGAATGGATTCTGAACTTGCATTAATCACGAGCCTTATCTAAGAGTTCGTTCTGGTAATAAATCCTGTTCCATACTTGCCCTTCTGAAGTAGTTACTGAAGGTATGGGTGCTATGGCAACATATGGTAAAGACTCAGTGTCAGGGATCCCAGAGGCTTGTCTTAAAGTCGCCACCTAAGTGAGCTGTGAACTTCGTCTCCATGGGAGGAGCATGCCAGCCTGTGTGATCCAAGGATTGTAATCAATACGTTGCAGAACAGAGGAGGGAATTGCCAGAAACTTAGAGACCTCCTCGCTTTTTTCCAGCTGCTCCTCTGCTGCCTGTGCACAGTTTCCTCTGACCTCAGGTATTCCCCATGTGCGTGTGTAACACCTGAAACTTCTTCTGTCCTTCATACAAACTCACTTGGCTCACAAACCAGGCTTCTGCGTGAAATCATTCGCATGGGGAAGTCAAGAACTCAGGCGTGTCTCACCTGAGACACCTAACAGGTCCTTTCTCACCCTTGTGACTGTGAGAAGGATCAGGAAAATCATCCTTGGCGACTGTGTGGGAGCCCTATGGCTTCACACTCCGTGTAAGCCCACCTCGGGGAACTTGCTGTGGATCCAAGCTGGTGCCTGCATCGTGTCTACAAACAAGTTGTGCAGAGCTGATCTGATGAACTGCCCCCCCCCCCGGGTGTGGAGCAAGACAAAGCCCACTGATGCCGTGACCTCAAGGAGACCCTTTGTTTCCACCCGTCATTTCTTGCAGCATTTATTCGACAATGGCTAGGCATAAACCGTGACGCTTCATAAGCAGCAAGAACTACTTCCATTTTCCATCCTTCCTGAGCGCCGTGACCCTCTGTGCTCTCCTGCCCATGGCTGCTTCTGATGGCTTCCCCCCGACTTCCTGTCCCACTTTTCTTGTATAGGGTCCATACTGCTGCCTGCACTGTCAGAGGAGGCCCGCCTCTAACATCCGAGGGCCAGTAGGCTCAATTGTTCAGCGATAATAGGTACAGAGGATAAGAAAGTCATAGAAGATAAGAAAGATGGGAGAGAGAATACAGTAAAGGAGTCAGACACATTTTATGGTAGCATGCTCACCCCGGTCCCTTGGAGGTCCATGTGGAAGAGGGAGAGAGGAGAGAGCAGCACGTCCTTATATATAGGCAGCCAGAGACATGCATATTCCACAGTTACAGGCCTCACAAGGCGGGTGGTATCTACTGTAAGGTCCCTGAGCTCATAGGTGAGGAAATCGGATGCCTGCATTGAGGGAAGGTCTCAGGGGGGCTGGGTGTCAGGGTGGGAGGAGATAGCAACAGAATGTCTTCTCGAGATGGCATCAAGCATGTGCTTGACCTGTGGGAATGATATTTTAATCAGGATTTAAATCAGGATCATGTACTTGGACTCTATCTTCAGCTTACCAAAGTGGAGGCGTGCCTATCATGGAATCCTCGCTATCCATATTCTTTCTGTTATAAGTTAGGGAATAGAGACCCCTTCATATTTCCCTCAGTGTTAGTTTCCCATCCTGGATGATTCTCCATCTACGTGGTCACTGTTAGGTTATTGTTTGTCTGGGGTCTTTTTTTTTTTTGAGCCTTTTCCAAATATCTGTGACTCTCCTACCTCGTGTTCTCCAATGAGTTTATGTCTTCAAGGTCTGGTTATATCAATCAAAGACACACTTGCCATCCTTTTTAAAATACAGTTTCTAATCATCTTGAGTCAGGCTTTCAGTAGCTACATTAATAAAAATGTTACTTATTAAATAGATAACATGAAAAAAATAAATAGATAACATGAGAAAAGAAAAAGAAGGCTTGTATGGCTGGCACTGCTGAAGAACATTGAAAATGCCATGACCTGTGAAGAGGACAAATGAATCTGTCTTGGAAGCAGTACAGCCAGAATGCTCCTTAGGGGCTGGGATGGCGAGACTTCGTCCCCATGCTTCAGGCTTGTCATCGGGGGAGGCCAGTCCCTGGTGAAGGACATCATGCTTGGGAAAGCAGAGGGGCAGTGAGAAAGAGGAAGGCCCTCAAGGAGATGGGTGAACACAGTGGCTGAAATAGATGGGTCCAAACACAAGAACCATTGTGCAGATGACGCAGGACCCAGCAGTGCTTTGTTCTGTGGTTCACAGGGCTGCTACAAGTTGAAACTGACTGAACAGCTCCTCACAGCGACACACAATACTGCTTGGCATAAAGAACCTATGTAGTGTCTTCTTCTTTTAAAATATCATTTTACTGGGGACTCATATAGCTCTTATCACCATCCATCCATCCATCCATCCATCCATCCATCCATCCATCCATCCATCCATTGTGTCAAGCACATTTTTACATATGTCGCCATCATTTTTGAAACATTTTCTTTCTACTTGAGTCCTTGATATCAGCTCATTTCCCTGCCCCTCCCTCCCTCATGAACCCTTGATAATTTATGTTGTTATTGTGCTCATGTTTTACACCGACCACTGTCTTCCTTTATCCATTTTTCTGTTGTGTGTCCCTCTGGGAGGGGGTTATAAGTAGATAATTGTGGTCATTTCTCCCCCTCTCCCCCACATTCCCTTTCCTCTCTGGTATCGTTGCTCTCAGTATTGGTCTTGAGAGATTTTTCTGTCCCGGATTCCCTGTGTTTCCAGCCTTTATTTGTACCTGTGTACATCCTCTGGTCTAGCCAGATTTATAAGGAATAATTGGGGTCATGATAGTGGGGGAGGAAGCATTAAAGAATAAGAGGAAAGTCATGTGTTTCGTCGATGGCATGCTGCACCCTGACTGGCTAATCTAGAACCTAGTTTCTTAGAATGTATCCTAGATAAGCTTATTAATGTGTCAGAGTGTCAGTTAAGGAGTTTTATTCAGACCCTTTTGACTAAAGCAGAACATCAAATAAAAGTTCACTAGAGAAATAGCCAAGCAAACAAAACCCAGGAAGATGGAGTGAAATCTGACTCACAGTGAGCTGACAGGACAGAGTAAGGCTGCCTCTGTGGGTTTCTGAGAATTTAAATCTTTACAGGGCCAGACAGCCTCGTCTTTTTCCAGGGCGGGCCTGATGGCGAATTTGAACCACTGACCTTGCAGTTAGAAGCTCCATACCCCCTGCACCACGAGGGCTTCTTTTAGAACAAAGGCAAAGGACACTAACTTTCCCCACTCGATTACTGACGCTCAAAGTCATTCCAGCACAACGTAGGTCAGGGGCTGCCACCTCCCACTGCAAACCGTCTTTACTTGTTCTCTCACGGTGGCCCGGTGGTTACGCAGTGAGCTGAGATCTTCAGGTTCGAGCCCACCAGCCGCTCCGCAGTAGAAGACAGGGCTTCCTACTTCAGTAAACCATTTCACACACTCACAGCGTCTCAGATGGTCAGACCGTAGCAACAAAGCATTGCGTTTCGTTTCTCAGGACCTCAGTCAATAGATTCTACCATTTCTTGTAACAAGACTCACTGATGTGTATGGAATCATAACGGAAGTGTGACGATGATGTCCAGGACCAAAGAAGCCAAGAGTTTTGAGACAGAACAAGAAAACAAAACGGAGCAGAACAAATTTGCTAGAGCAGAACCAGAAAATAAATGAATTGAGTATACTCTCACTCACTCACTCACTCACTGCCATCCAGTTGATACTCACTCACTCACCCAC